>JAQMYL010000002.1:11947714-11963107 GCA_030014365.1 Clarias pachynema | reverse complement strand
ATATATATATATATATATATATATATAGTCAGACAGATAACCAAAAACCCAAGGGTCGAAAAAGAAAACTAAGGGTCACTATAAATGAGATCCTGAGCTCCCCTGTGGATATTGGAGAGCCTTACAGAGGAACAACCATCACTGCAGCACTTTACCAATCACGCCCTTATGGTAGAGTGGCCAGGTAGAAGGTCTTCCACACTAAAAGGCACATGGCAGCCTGCTGGGAGTTTGCCAAAAAGCCCCCGAATGACTCTCAGACTATGAGAAGCAAACTCCACTGGTCTGATGACAAAAAGATTGGACTATTTGAAATCAGACACTGTGCATCACCTTCTTAAATGCATCCCTACAACATCCCTACACAGTCAAACATTGTGCAGCATTAGGGATGTTTTCCTGCAACTAGGACACAGTATAGAAGCTATCCTGAATTAATACCTTGTCCAGAGTGCTCAGTATCTCAGGTGGGAGAAACAGTTTACATTTTTACCAACGACTCAAAGCATACCATCAAGAAAACACTAGAGTGGATTCAGAACAACTCTCTGAAAGTCCTGGAGTGGCCCAGCCAGACTCTGAAGCTGAACACTATAGAGCAGGGGTATGAATTCAAAGATGGTCCGGTCAATAAAATTTTGGAATATATTATACACCCTCACCTTGAACTGCTGCAGATATGTTTGCTCAAACGACCCGTGTTTTGTCTCATATTTGCACCACACATTACTGTTCTTTATTAGCGCCACAATTTCCAATATTACAATATTACAATATTAGCCCATTCATCTTTAAAGGTTCATTTTTTTTGTCTACTTTCCTTTTCTTAGAGTAAGCAATGCTCTGTCACACTTTAGTTTCTGATTCTTCTTAACACTCTGTACAGCAAAATCAACTATTGCGCTGATTGGCTCTGTTGCGTGACGTGCATAGGAATGCCCCTCCCTGAGAGAATAAGCGCTAAATTACTGGTATATAATTTATTCTCGATTATCAGAAAAACATCATTGTCCGGTTAGAACTGTCACTTGGGCTGGGTCTTGACCATAATGGGTTCGCAATTTATTGATACCTGCTATAGAGCATTTCTGGAGACACTTGAAATGACAGGTTAAGCTTGAATGATTCTGCCAAAAAGAATTTAAAAAACTTCCAAAAGAAAGGTCTGCCAAGCTTGTAGCATCATTCATCTTCAAGAAGACTTGAGGCTGTTACTGTTGCCAAAGGTGCTTTAACCAAGTCACTACGTGATGTCACAGACATGATGTTCCCTTTTTTAGGGCATATGAAGGCCAACCAGAGATGGTAAAGGCAATCACTTCCCCATACCAAAGAGTGTGGCCAAACTTTTCCATAGACTCTTGACCATGTTTTGGAGCAAATTTGGGATTTCAATTTGCAATTTCCATAAAAACTGTTTTAAAACCTGCTTCATGATTATGAAACCAGGTGTACCCATGCAGGAACAAGTTTAACAATCGTTTTTTTTTTTATTCTTTGTGAATTGTTACATATTCATAGTTGGCATTTAACTCTTGATTAAGCAAAAAATAAAGAACTAGATTTTATATATTTTAGCAGTAGACAATTTTATAATACATATATACAGAGGACAAGCAAGAGCAAATAGGGCTAAATATCAGACCACATGCCTGGATTCTGTTAGAAGATGGCAGTCATTCACCTTCTTCACTGTGCTGCATAAATTGCTCCCCTGGTAATGCCAGATGGTGTCCATTTAGCCTGAGCTATTAACTGAGTCTTCACTTGAGGAAGATGGCAGCTTAACATCAGTGATTGATGTTTTCGACGGCGGGGGTTTAGTCTCACTAGAAGTTTCACAATTCATGATGATGCTTGCCAGGACAATAATGCCAGGCTGGATGACTCGAGATGTGAGATAAACATGATCTGAATAAGTAAAAATTCTATAAATGCTGGTGTGCCATGAAAGCAGTCAACAGAAAATAATTATACAGTGCTTGAGATTATGTAAATTATATGTGAGATCAAGGTTATTCCTCAAGGCTTAACCTATACTGTCACAGCCAAAAAAACAATAATGACAACAAGTACAGAAACTTCACTTCAGCGAAAGTCAAAATGCAGAATCCTGCTTCATCAGAATTAATGTCTGTGATACTCTACACAAGAAAGAGTAAAGCAATATTTTAATATCATGTGTTAAGTGGCCTCTGGATATATCTCTGGCATACATTTATTGTCATAAAAATCATGCAAGTTTCACACTTTATTAATGCTGTTTTATGTTCCTTGGTAAAAAAATATGCTTTCTGATTTGCAAGGCTTTTTTTAAAATACTGGTGATTTGAATTGTTTTTGTACTTGGATATAGATTTTCTCTGTTGATATATTCGTCCATATTAAGTTCAATGATAAAATTGCACTTATTTTATGTTTTTGCACAAATAAGAAATGCGATGTTAACCAAACTGTGCACCCAAAACACCTGAAATGAAATGTTCTTGTCTCCAAAAGAAGTCTCCTTAATGCATTTAAAATAATTTGAATGAACCTAGACTTACTTTTTCATAGTTCATATTTCATTCATTCTAAATAAAGCATGTTCCATTATTTCCAAGCTTTGCAAAAACCAAACCAAACAAAATTGAGCATGATCCCGCGGAGCCCCCCGAAGGGAGACTGAAGTAGGTGAGTGAGCAACGCAGCCAAGCAGGGAAGGCTCCCAGCTTGCAATATGACACGTGCCCTCGAGGACCCAGCAGAATGGAGCTTGGAGTAACATGGCTCCTCACACTGACTGCGAGGTACGGACCAGGCAGTCTACAGTAGGTGCAGCGGTGAAACCGGATGCAGATGGAGGTACTGGACGCGTATGCAGACCCTGCTGGAAGAAGGTGCAGCGCTCCAAAGACAGCTCGCCCTGCTCGAGAAGCTAAGAGGGAGAACCAAACTCCAGCACCAGTCTCCTGTTAGCCTTAGTGTAGGTTCTGACTCTTCTGTTAGCCTTGGTGCTGTTTCTGCCCTGCCTCCTGGCTTTGATGACCCTGTTTCTGCCCTGATTTCCGGCTTCAACGACCTTATTTCTGCCACGCCTGAGTGGGGAGGAATCTTCCCTGTCCTGCCTGCCCCGCCACCCTGCCCTAAGGGCACGATCTACAGCCTCTCTGTCAGGAAGCCAGACACAGGACCTTGGGGAGGGTGCCCTGGACCTCCGGTGGTCTTTTTTGGTGGGTGGGGGGGGGCTAGTAGTGGTTATGTCAGGGTTACCCCTAGAGGGCACCCGAAGACTCTTTTATTTTGGACTCCATGTCCCAGAGTGCACCAGATGGGAACACTCACCTGAACCGAGGTGGCTAATTAGTTTAACTAGTCGTCATGTCTTTTAGTTGGAGTTTGTTTTGCATCTGTTTTTGTTTTCTGATCTGTTGCTGATCTGTTGTTGTTCTGGTACCCTGTTTGGGTATATTGTTGATCTTGTTCTGTTTTATTTTCTGTGGTTTGTAATGTTTAGTTTGTTTCTGTTTTCTTTATATTATTAAACATCTTACAGTCTTAACCTCTGCACCTATGCCTCAACTACAACCATACATATGTGATATTGTGTAAATTACACATTTACACCGATCAGCCATAACATTGTGACTACTCACCTAATACTTTTAGCTAGTATATATTCTGTAGCAATTTGAGCTACAGTAGCTCTTCTATTGGATCAGTCTATACGGGACAGTCTTCACTCCCCATGTGCATCAATGAGCCTTGCTACCTGTTCACTGCTTTTCCTTCCTTGGACTACTCCTGACTAAGTCCTGACCACTGCAGACCGGGAACATCCCACAAGAGCTGCAGTTTGGAGTAGCTCTGACCCAGTCCTCTAGCCACCACAATTTGGCCCCTGGCAAAGTCGTTCAAATTCTTATGCTTGTCCATTTTCTCTGCTTTCAACACATAAACTTGTTCACTTTCTACCTAGTATATCCCACCCAGTTTCAGGTGCCGGTGTAATAAGATATTGTAACTGTAGCTACTGTGAAAAGGGTTTGACTTGGGTGACATCACGGTGTGATGGGTGAGAGGTTAATGCTGGTTCCCATAGAAAGGTAGTTCGATGTTCATGGCTTACAGCTCATGAAAATCCAAAAATCCAGCATCTCAAAATATTTGAATTTTATAACCTGCCACTACAGTTGAGAAGCAACATGGTATATTCAGAGTTCCTTTGCTGTTTACTTTGTGATGTCAAATCAACATAGCTGCACATGAAAATTTCCCCAATCTGTCACATGTGCCAAGGCTGAAAAAAAACATACTTCCAACATTTTATATAAAAGTTTAAACTGACTCTTGAAACATGTACTCATTTAAGATCTTTGAAGGGATAATTAACCTTTCTTTGCAAGCTCACCCCTCCCCAAGCAACATGTTCCCTGTTTATCTACCCCCCCCCCCCTTTTTTTATTTTTATTTTTTATTTTTACATTTTTAAAGATTAAACTTAGATCTTCGTTCAGAAAATAAATGATAGAGAAATTGAGAAAAGTAACTGAAAATGGCAGAGTTTCGCTTATTGGAATCATTAAACCTTTCCCAGCATACAACATAGCTCACTTGGATACAGCATTTCTCCTGCTACTGGGTTTCCACAAAACTCGACCAGGAGGACAGTGATGTGCAAGTAAACACATTGTTATATACTATGTGAATAGAGGCAGAATATGTTATTAGAACACAAGAAGAGAGTAATGTTTATTATGTGTCAGCAATGAGGAAGTTTGATGAACATTTCATGCCCAAGCCTAATGCAATACCAGAAATCTTTAACAACTGCCAGAGCATTGTGATTTTGATGCAACTAAAGATAAGAGACATGTTAGAAGGACTGCAGGCAAAGAAGTGTGACAAAAGCTAGAGTTGGAGCCCAACCTAATGCTGGAGAAAGCCATCTCAGTATGACTCAGCAGTCTGAACTAATCAAAATGAAGTGGATGAGAATAAAAAAAAATGTGGTAACCCAAAATATGAGGAATACTAAACAGTTTGAAAAAGAGCATTATGGCAATGATGGTAAGCAAAAAGAAAATAAAAGTATGAAGAGCGAGATGACGAGCTTGATGCAGAACAACACAGAACAGACGAGCTGGGTGTGGAATAATGTGCAATTGATGGCAAGGAAAACGGTGCCGAAAGTTTCGAATACCCTAACTGGACATATTAAAGGGGAATTCCAAATAAAAAGTTGTAGGGGCTGTGGAAAATAATAATAGTGTTATTGTGGGTTAATAAAATTTAGCATCATAGCTGTTCGTGTTCTTGGGAAACAGCTCATAGTGGCAGACACCCTCTCTCATAACCTCCTTGCAAGACTGTAGCACACAGGGAATACAATTGGAGTTAATCATAGACTATGGCACAAAGTCTCAGTAGACCTGAATTCAGTGAGATCTACAACCTCAGTCATAAGACTCTTAACCCACACTATCCTCAAGCTAATGAGGAAGACAAGAGAACTACCATGCTACTCCCATTAGCAAGCCACTGGATTGAGTCCCTCTTAACTGATGTATATACAGTACAAGTTAAGACAACAGTTCCCATCCTACTGTACCTCAATGACTGCATATAACGTTTTACAGTATACAGTTTATATTAATTGATTAATCTTTCAATTATTTTACTGATTAGTCTTATTACTCATTTATTTTTAAAAATAATTTTCTGGTTAGTTAACAGTAAATAATAACCATATGTTAGGTGTGTTGTATATATATTTGGCATTTGTATAATTAGAATTCTCTTGAGCAGTTTGATTGGGAGTTGTAATTTTCTTCTGCCATGTTTCTAGGCGGTATGGGTTCACCTGTCATTCATGAATCATTCCTACAACTATAGATTATAGATTTAATGTTTACTCTTTTAACCTCTTATTCGTTTCTTATTGAAAATATTGAATTTACAAATAAAATATTTCCATGAAAAATACTTGTCAAGATCCAACACAGTAACATAATTTATCACCCGATGTGCTGGGCAGCATGTAGACGGACCACACACACACACACACACCTTCATCTTATATACAACTTTATCTTGTCACAGGAGCCTGAAGCCTTTTCCAGGAGACTTAGGGTATGAGGCTGGATACACCCTGGACAGCTTGCCAATCACACACACACACACACACACACACACACACATGCACATACACACACATACACACACAAAATGGCCAATTTGGGAACGCCAATTGGAGTAATCTGCATGTCTTTTACTGTGGGAGGAAATAAGAGTACCCAAAAGAAGCCTACCAAACCACAGTGCTAATCACTACAACACTTTGCCACCCAAACAGAGTTTATATATATATAAAAAAAAGCGTTTTATTAATAAAAAAAAAACAAACAAACAAAAAAACATACATCTTTGTTAAAAAAAAGACAAAATAAAAATCTGTGACATTTTATGATATAAATTTATGAATAATATCAATAGTATTTCTTTCAGAAAGGATCACGCATTTATCACTTAACATGAAATCTAAGTAATGATTCAACCATTTCACTTGACACACCCATTTTCTTTGCTTTAAAGAATTACCACACATCCGATAATCGGGATCAGATATTTGGAGATAAAATCTTGTACACGAAAATCAGGGTCCTATGTGGTGCAAACCGAACAAGACATGGATAGCCTCATGAACAGGCTCTTCCAGGAAAGTCATCAATCCACGTAGCATGAGACCGAGAGACCAAGACAGGAGTCTTATAACAACATGATCCTCCTTGTCTCCCCTCTGACACCCCTGTCACTCAGGATTTTCTGTTCCTCAACCTATTATAAACATATATAACAACCTACTGATTAATGCTAAGACTTGGAAAAAGTAAATAAAAGAGGGGAAATATGATATGTCATGTGATATTAGTCATGCATCCAACAGGGGACACTATGGTACATGTAAGAGATGGGAGTTGATGTTGCAAGAAGGAGGTTAGTTGTGTTTCTCATAGATAAATTATGGACTAAATATGATGGAAGATGGTTAAGAGGTAGCCCACATATCAAATAAAATCATGGCTAGTCTAATTATGTGCTCAGCCATGTATTTTTCTAAATGGCAATACACGGTGACAACATAAAATACCACAGCACTTCTTGTTTTTCAAACTTATACATGATTTACATTATTTACATTTACATATGCATTTACCACATACAACCAATACTACAATATTTGGAACAACTGGAATTACATTTTAGGAAAATGTCTGAAACACCATTAAACATTAAGTGGTTTACTATAAAGACCATCCATGTTTCCCAAAAACAAAACACAAGTTCACCCTTTCCCCCTTTCTAAATTGTGTTGAAGATATTTTTATATGGGAATGGAAAGTATTTGAAAGAAACCCCAGATAATCCACAAGCTATGTGTGATGCTGGTGGAGACATCCAGGCAAATGCATGTCAGACAGATTCAAGACTTGCAGCTTTTTCCCCCCCAGGTGCAGTGCTAGAGAAACATTATGTAATGTAGATGAAAGTCTCTCACCTTGGAGAAATGTCATATTGATTGGAAAAAAACTGTATTAAGCTGTTATTTATAGGAGCTAGTTATTTTTTTTTTATTATTATTTTTATACTTTGATCATTACATTTACACCACTGATGTCCTGTGTTTCCTACAAATAATACAGCATTGCATAACAACTACAAGAATGCTGGAAGCTGAAACTCTCAAAATATGTAACTAGTGAACATATGAATATGCAAATAGAAACTTTGTATATTTTGCTAAAGTTAAGTGATCTTTCAAAAATCATTATTTACCAAGGGATTATTCACTAATGAATAGGTTTTTATGACTGTACAGAGATTAAACAGTTGTATGTTTAGAAATATAACAACATTATAATCTCACTAATGCTCTACCCATGCGTCACAAAGCATCTGATATATCTTCTACTCTTTTCTGGTTACAGGCTTTGTGATATGGCTAAAAAATTTGTACACAAAATCCTGTACGTCAAATAAAAGTATAAATATCAAATGTAGAGTGTTCCATTTACAGTATTTGAGTAAAAGTAAAACAGTACTTGGGTTCAAATGTACCAGAAGTACTGTTAATTATTATGGCTCTAATGTTCTTATTTACATAATTATATTATTGTTTACATAATATTCTTGATTAATCTTCTTATAGAAAAGGTTGTTATGTCACTTTGGGTACATTTGTTCATACACTGCTGTAAAAAAGTTCCAGATTTTCTTTTTATATTTCCCCCCCTTAAATGATTGAGATCATTAAGCAAATTTTAATATTACAGGAAGATAACCTGAGATAAATACAAAATGCAGTTTTTAAATGATAATTCTATTTTATTATCAATTCTATAAACTGATTACAGACAGACCTGTTGAATCAAGAAATCACTTAAATAGAACAAGTCTGACAAAGTGAAGCATGCTAAAAGCTATCAAAAAGCAACACATCATGCCATGTTCTAAAGACATTAAAGAACAGATAAAAAAACTTAATTATAAACGTAAAAATAAAAAGTAATTGACATGTATCAGTCTTGAAAGGGTTACAAAGCAGTTTCTCACAAACCACAGTGAGAGCTACTATCCATAAATGGAGAAACCTTGGAACAGTGGTGATCTTTCCCAGGAGTGGCTGGCCTACCAAAATTGCTCCAAGAGCACAACAACGACTCATCCAGGAACTTATAAAAGAACCAAGAACAACATTGAATTGCAGGCCTCACTTGCCTCAGTTAAGGTCAGAGTTAATGATTTAAGCAATTTCCCTCTGGGATTAATAGTTCTTTGAATCTTGAATAAATAAGAGCAAAAATGGAATCCATGGGAGAGTTCCAAGGCGAAAACCACTACTGACCAAAAAGAACACAAAGGCTTGTATTTCATTTGCCATACTGTAAACATCTCGATTATCACCAAGACTTTTGGGCAAATATTCAGTGAAAGTTTAACTTTTTGGAAGGTTTGCATCCTGCTACATCTACCAGAAAATCCTTCGGTAGAATGTCCAGCCATCACTTTGTGACCTCAGTCTAAAGCACACTTGGGTTATGCAGCAGGACAATGATCTGAAACACACCAGCTAGTCCTCCTCAGAATGCGTAAAAACTAAAAATATTTTGGGTTGGCATGACCTTAAACAGGCCGTTAATGCATGAAAACTCTCTAATGTGGTTGAATTAAACAATTATTAATTATCAAAAAGATTGAATTTCTTAATTTTGAATACTTTTTTTTGTTGTTGATTGCAGGTCGTGCCATCAAGGGTGGCGCATCAGTTATTAGGTTTGGGGGGCAATAACTTTTCACATAGGGCCAAGATGGCTTGGAGAACTTTTCTCCATTGATAAATGAAATTAGCATTTAAAAACTACATTATGTGTGTTTACTCTTTTTGTAATATTAAAATTTTGTTTAATGATCTCAATCACTTGAGTATGGCAAATATGCAAATAATAAATAAAAATCAGCAAGGGGCAAATATTTTTTTACTGCCCTGTATAATGTAATTAAATTAACCTGATAAACATCATCATGAGCAATCAACATGCTGTTGAGTAATTTCTATTTGAGAGATAAAAGTAGCTGTGAAAGAACAGGATTTGAAAACAGGCAAACATTCCTTTTAAAATTAATTTTAAATTTGGTGTTTAAGTGGCGAGTTAGTGTCAAGACTATTTTTATGTCAATTTTCCAGGTGCTTTATATTGTTGATGTTGTTTTAATGGTAACTTTCTGTGTTCTCTAGCTAGTGTTCAACCCACAGATCATAGTAGATAAGCCAAAATGAAGCATACTCTGCACATTGACTGGCATCTTTTCTCCCCATCCATAAGTAAAAAGGAATGACAAATGTCACGTAATGCAGTGAAGTAAAAAGTCCACCAAAATAGAGAAACAAGTACAGATATGGTAACATATTAGTTTTACTGTCCACCTTCATGGGTGAAGCCCTCACATGTGTGAACACCTCCTATTACAGCACTTGTTTGTTTATAGCTCAATTAATAGTGGCCAACAATACAAATGGTTTAGTGCAACCTGGATATTAATGTGCAAGTGTGTTCATTTAGGTTGTATAGACTTTACGTTACATTTCTACTCTCACTTTTCGAATCATTTATTTTATCTATAGCCAATCACATGGCAGCACCTCAATGCATTAGGAATGTAGACATGACTTTGAACAGGGCATAGTGGTTGGTGCCTGAAGGGCTGTCAGAGTATTTCTGAAACTGCTTATCTACTGGGAGTTTCATGCACAACTATCTCTAGGGTTTGCAGGGAAGTTTCCGAAAAAGACACAATGAGTGGCAGTTCTCTGGGATGCTATCATGTCAACATGAATCAATATCTCTAATGAATGTTGTTACATTCACTTAAAGCTATGCTATATAGTGGAGGACAGCAGGATGCAAGTTTGTTGTTATTTTAATTTTATGATGAATAGAAATTCAATAATCCTGAACATGATATCTGTAGGGTGGATATTTGCAAAAGCTATCACTTAGAACCAAAGATTTTTTCCACTTACTTTATGGTAAGCCTCAGCACTGACCTTGTAGGTAGTATATGTGAAGTAGTATGTTTTCTATTTATTACTATTTTAATGGAAAAAAAACTTCCTGAGACAAAAAATAGACAGAAGAAAGAATCCAGACTCCAATGCACATCTATTATCTTTATATTCCATGCAAGGATTAAATTAGTATTTAATTCAGAATTAGGAATTAGGAATGGTGTTAGAAATGTAAATAAATTCTACTTGGAACCTTTTTAACTTAATGTTGTCCTAAACATCTAAGAGGTTATGACCTTTGGACAATCAACAGGGCTCATTACAGTAAGATTCTTCTTGAAGAGCAGAGAGATTAAATGCAGAGGAAGAATATCTGAGAATCCACTTTGGAAAGAAAAGAAAGTAATTAAAGGAGGCATCCAGTGCAATTAAAGTCTCTAGTAAAGACCAGTTGTGAGATGTTTTAAATGAGAAAGTGCTGCTGACAAAAATAAAAATTGTACTGACTGTATACTGACTGAATGTCTACATTGAGGTTAGAGTAATCAAAAGCATATTGTCTGACAATACGAGAATGCTGAAAGAGCTTTACTTTCAAAAAATATGCACAGTGTGTCATTTTACAATTTTACACCACTACCATGGATAAAGCATAAAGCATTGATTTTCATCTGCAATTCAAAAGGTATTTAAAAAATTGCTAAAATCTATTAGGAATTACAGCCATTTTTACTAACTCCCTCCATTTCAATTGGCCAGAAAGTATCTGAATACACTACCGTAATGATTATTATTATTATTATTATTATTATTATTAGAGGTGCTCCGATCAGGGTTTTTCGGGTCGGTCACTGATCCCCGATCACAAAAATTAAAGTTGGCTAGAGATTGATCACTGATCATAGGTGTGTGTAGGTTATACCCCCATTGAATTTAACAAGAGGCAAGAATTAAGTGCTAGCGACATGATAACGGTTCAATAGCGAGCCGTTAAGGAATTTACAGATGTTATACCAAGGCCTAAAGAATAATAATGAAACCATACCATTGCTATAGAGATAGGGGAAAATCAATTCAGTTATGAATCGCGATTCTTTTGGGTGAGCTTTTAAGTAATAAAACTAGTTTTATAAATTTTAAGTGTTTATAAGTTATATATTTTTAAAGGTTTAAAATTATAACAAAATCGGGGGAAAATTTTATATTGAATAAGGATAGTTATAAATTCACAAAATTATAGAATCGCAATTTTAATCAAATCAGCACCTTAGAATCTTGATAATATTTTATCAGGTGGTGATTCCCATCCATAGTCATTACTGACATGAACTCAGAATGGTACCATCAACTTTGCCCTACCAGAACCCATGACCAATGATGATAACCCCATGCCTTATTTTATCCTTGGTGATGAAGCTTTTGCCTTGAGAACTGATTTGTTGAAGCCATACAGTAGATGTGGACTTCTACAGGATATATAGTGCAAGTTGTGTTGTGGAAAACGCCTTTGGCATCCTTGCCCGGGATGTATTAACAGTGTGTTAATTATTATAAATCTAAATATTTTTTATGCTTTTATTGTAAATAGAATTTTATGAAATTTGAATAAATATTATAATTAAATAAAATGTATTTAAATATTACATGGTTAATTATGTCATTACTTCCATCTACATTTAATACAAGGATTTTTGGCTGCCAAATGCTGCTGAAAAATCAGCAGCGAAGGAGGTGATACCAATGCTTAAGAATAAATACTGTAACGTCTCGATAACGGCACTTAAGAATCGATACTGAAAAAAAATTTGTCAGAAAGGACAAGCCGGAATTTTTGCACATGCTCCAATTTTCCTCAACAGCAATGCACAAATACAATTAAAATCGAAGAAAGTATCATAACTATAAAACTTTTATTTATACTAGGAAGGCAACATATGCAACCACCCCGACCACCCATTGCACATTGTTTTCTGCAAACAGAAGAGTGTGTATTGCATTAATAAGCAGCGAGGGCAGGCGTTTCTTTAAACTGTAAATATCAGAATTCCTGCATTTTTAAAAGACAGACTATTCCTTTTACAGTATCATCCAGAATGTGTGCAGTCATGCTGAATAGTCGCCCACTGTTAGCCCGCATACATGGAGCGGTAAGGTAAACCCAGGCTGCCAGAGCTGGGAACCACACTTCATTTCTCTCTTCATTATTATTATTTTTGTGACAATAGTTTTAGTCTTTTTACTCTCTGCAGAGTAAGCCTCAAGCTTTTTGAGAGCTTCTGCTATAGGTGGTTGACTGAGGGTTGACTTAAAAGATTTAACTGCTGCCCAAATTATACAATAATAATAATGTTTGTTGTATTAAAGCTTTTGACAGGCATTCCCCATGTGATTTTGCTTTAGAAAAAAAAAAAAAACTTTGCATATTGCAAATTTGACGGCATGTTGATTGTCAACTCATGTATTTTGTGTCATCGTTTCAAGTGATTAGAAGACCAATCTTTGTTTGAGGGTATTTCTCCCTTCCATTTTGTTCTCAGTAAGTTAAACACATGCTCAGTTGGATTGAGATCTGGTGAATATTCTATTTCTTTGCCTTGGGTGTTTTGGGCCATTATACATCTGTATTGTGGAATGCCATCCAACCAGTTTTAAAGTATTTGAATGAATCTGAGCAGAAAGTATACTTCTATACACTTTAGAATTCACCCTCCTCCTTCTATCAGCAATAAACACCAGTGACCCGGTTCCACAACCATGCATGCTCATGCCATATCATTGCCTCTACCATGTTTGACAGGTGATGTGGTATGCTTTGGACGAGCACTTCTTTCTGTTATTCTCTTCCAGTCATCCTGATACAAGTTATTCCACTGTCAATATAGGCAAGTTGTGTTTTTTTTTTTTTTTTTTTTACAAAATCAAATGTGTCTACTAATCAGAATTGATGAATGAACTATCAGATCTGTACACTGTGCTTTGTCACTCTTGCCAATATTGGGAGAGATGCAATCAGACACACGCATGATGGAGTGTCTGAATGTTCTCTGGTTTATTCAGAGAAAAAAAGGTATTTTTAGTTCTAAGCCAAATGCCTTGAGTAAACAATTATAACATACATTCACTATTCAGTGCTTCTCAAAGCCGGACTCCACGGCTGGTCAATCCGGACAAAGCCCACTCCTCAAATTAGGAATGCAATAATAAAATGTATTGAAGTGTATGTTTACTACTGTACTTCGAAAAAAAAAAGTGATAAAAATATGAATAAATTCTAAGTTTTGTAGTCAATCTGCAGGTCATTGCGGAGCTCCTGGTCTGAGATTAAGGCTAAACATACAGTAATTGTTTCCTGGCAGCGCGTATAAGAGAGTTCAAAGGCCGGCAAACTGGTGGATGTTTAAAAATTTGCGAGTTAGCTAACAGCTAACAGACTTTCACTATTTGTCCTGCAGGCATTGAAAAGTTAGACTTCGGCATCTTATTTCAATGTACTGTACATCACGTTCCCTATACAGCGAGGATATCACTTTCCAAATGTGCAAAGAAAAGGTCAGTGGCTGCAAAGACTGCAGTCGATCAATAGTTCAGGATTGAAATTTCCTACATTCTACCTGAGATGCAATAACAAACTAGACTCCATATTAACTTAAAGACATCATGTGTTATATTGGACTTTAAGCTGCCTAAAACAGTATGACTGCACAACAATCCTTGCTATCCGTTATCACCCAAAAGAAGATGGGTTTCCCGTTGAGTCTGGTTCCTCTCAAGGTTTTTTCCTCATGCCAACTCAGAGTTACTGGTGGTTGCAGATGTTGTGAAGCTGTTTTTCTTCACCAAAGAAAAGATTCGGCAATCATCCGCTTTAGTTGTATTCTATGTGCTTTAGGTTTTGGTGTTGTTGAGCTCTCCAATGCATTCCTTCCTTATAAACATGTTTCAAATTGTTGATTTGACCACTTCAAAAGATTCGGATATCTCTCCAATCTTGTGTTTGTTTACTCATCTTAACAATCACCTTCACTTGCATCAGGACCTCTTTGGACTGCCTATTGACAGTTCCCATGAACAGATGAGACTTGAAAATTTTACACTTGGAATCAGTGGCAGACTATTTATCTCCCTAATTTGTTTTGAAATAGCTACAGCTATAGATACAGATCACAACTGGATCAAACTGCTTATAATTTAGTTGTGCATTTACTACTGATTCTGTAAAAATGCAAAATACTAATCCTAAACTTTTAATGCTATACTTTTGTTAAAACCCTTGAATTAAAGCTGAAAGTTTACATTCAGCTTGAAGGGGCAGTCTTGTTTCATGCATGCAGAAATGCAGCTCTGTGTGTTAAGGTGTATGGTGGTGGCTTGTTTTCTTACATCAGTTTGTGACTCTTAGATGCAGACCTTTATATTTATCACAGGAATTGTTATCAAGGAGGTGCACTGTGAACTGTATATGGCTATAAGGGAACTGAAGAATACACCCTATTGACTGTTTATTGTTGTCTGAAATTTCAACCATGCCAATCTGAAATAAGTGCTCCCTAAACTCCATCAACATGTGAACTCTGCAGTGAAAGGACCAAAACATTCCCATCCCCGGTACGCAATACATGATGCCTTGCTCCGTACCACTTGTTTTTTTGTCTACATCTTCAGTAGACAAAGGCCAACCCTGCGAGGTTCCTGAGGCATCCAGAGAAGGACCAGCTCCAGCTGAATTCAGCTTTACGATGTTTGGAGCTACACATGCTGCTCCTGTGCTTCCAGTGATCCAGACCTCATCTGCCCTCTGCACCTTTGAAATTTCACCTGCACAACACACATGATGTTATATCATTTCT
>JAQMYL010000002.1:11909703-11926772 GCA_030014365.1 Clarias pachynema | reverse complement strand
AGAATGCAGCAGCGAGAGTCCTCACTAGAACCAGAAGATATGAGCACATCACCCCTATCTTATCCACATTGCATTGGTTCCCTGAGAAATGTCGCATCGTTCTCGCGTCGCATCGACCTGCTAGTGTCTTATAATCCGCCACGCCTACATTGATCAAAGGATGCAGGCTGCAGGCAGTACAACATATTATGAAAACTAGAGCAGGGGGCAGAGCTTTTTCTTACAAAGCCCCAAAGTTATGGAATAGTCTTCCTATTAATGTTCGGGACTCAGTCACAGTCTCAGTGTTTAAGTCTAGGCTAAAAACCTATTTATTTAGCCAAGCATTTTTCTAAATAGATTTGCCTTAGGTAAAGGAGAAGATCTGGGGTACTCATGGACGTAAAGTGTTATGGTGAACTGGTATGTTTAGACGCAATCTTCCCCACTCTCTTTGATCACTCAGGTTTGTAGACAGTGAAGTGATTGGTCGCTTTACATCTCAGGGAGCCAGGTAGCCCTCATGTCTGTGTTTCCTTCTGGCTCTCCCTTTTAAATATGCTTTCATAGTTGCACCCTGCACAAAATATACATTCACATTACACATTGTTTGATTGTGACCATACCTAACTGCCATCTCTCCTTCTCTTCTGCTCTCTCCTCTTCTGCTCTCTCTCTCCCTCTCTCTTTTTCTCTCTACCTGTCTCTCTGTTGAGCTATACATGTCGCTCCTGAGCTGCCAGTGATCCAGACCACCTCTGCCCTCTGGACCTGTTTAACTTGTCCTGGTGTCCTGCTTCTGGTTGGAGATCTCGTCGCTGGATGTCCTGTGTAATCTGCCTGGGATGCGTGTGGTGACTGGGGACGGTTCCACTTTTCCACAAAGACGGTCCTGTTCTCTGCAGATGTAGGCAGCTGTCTGAGGACTTGTGACTTTAGTCGCTCGATAGTTCAGGACTGGAGTTTCCTACAGTCTACCTGAGCCTCCAAGAATGAACTGGACTCCATTTTAAGTTTAACAGATCTCCTGTTATACTGAACTTCCAGTCTCACACAATCTGATGCAGATCAATCCCTGCTATCCGTTTTCACCCAAATGAGGATGGGTTCCTTGTTGAGTCTGGTTCCTCTCAAGGTTTCTTCCTATTACCATCTCACTGGTACTGGATCACCTGTACCGGATAGCTGCCTCTGACTCCATCCGGATAAAGTGAGTGCACGAGAGGTGGTCGCGAAGGTGGTAATGGACAAAATATTGTGCACCCTGCAAACCCCAGAAACCCGCGCGCATGCCCAAACCCTGTGGGCATGCGCGCCCCCGCCTCACTGCACGAGGCCATTGATGCGCTGGAATGCGCGATATCCACCCTCTCGCTCCCCTCGGAAAGATGAAGGCTTCCGGACCAGAGCCGACTACCCTACACCATGGCCCTACAATGGGAGAGACCCCCTTCCCTGGTAAGGGTAGGACCAACCACTGATGAGCCCATGCCCACCGAACCGGAACTCCCCAAACCCTTTTCTTCTCGCGGATTCTGGGCTGGTTCCACCAACACAACCAAACCCTCCCCGACCTGCTGGGAGCCCCCATCCCCATCCTCCTCAACACAGCGGCATGACCCTCGCCCGCCACTCGATTGTCCCACGGAATGCGAAGCCGTGTGACCCACTCCCGATCACATGGTGATCGACCAGAGGTTTCAGCAGTCAGCATCACAATGGAGGATTGCGGGGGTAGACATACCATAACTGCAGGCATAGTGCCGAACCTCCCCGTTCCTGTCCTGTTGGGCAGGGATTGGCAAGGATTGCGGAAAAAGCCTCGCCAAAAAAAAAAAGGGAAAAGAACCACCACAGAGCGCTGGCAGCCCAGGCACAGGCAGAAAGTGCAGATGCCAAGGCATAAGGTCGCCTTTCTTATCCCCACACACACATCTCTCCTTGTCTCAGCTGGTGGTGTGCGAGGACTACTCGCCCCAAAAAAGAAAGGTAGTACAATTATCCACAACCCAAAACAAAGTAACAGGTGCATGCATTTCTGGGGGTAGTTGGGTATTACTGACGGCTCATGCCTAACTTTTCATCTCTCTCAGCCCCCCTCTCAGATCTACTTCGGAAGGGACAGCCTGAAAAAATAAAGTGGTCGGGAGAAACAGAGAGTGCGTTCCGTCTCCTGAAAGTCCACCTCACCAGCTTCCCCGTCCTCCGTAACCCGAACTTTAAGAGGCAGTTTATCCTTCACACAGACGCCTCGGGGCGGTGTTGTCTCAAGTATTCGTTGGAGAGGAACATCCGGTTTTGTATGTGAGTAAGAAGCTCTCACCAGCGGAATGGAAGTATGCAACCGTGGAGCGTGAGGCCCTCGCCATCAAGTGGGCAATAAACGAACCAAGATACTACCAGACGGGGCGACATTTTTTTTTATCACAGACCATGCTCCCCTGCAGTGGATGGCGAGGGCAAAACATACCAATCCCTGCATTACGCGCTGGTTTCTGTCACTACAGGACCATTCCTCCTTCTCCATCCAACACCGGGGCGCTACACGGCAGTGCAGACGCACTTTCAAGGAGCCATGCCCTACTTTCAGAAAACAGGGGGTGCTCGAAGCTGGGGGGGATGGTACTGTCACAGTGGACTGCACAATCACTACGTGTACTGCACAGCTCCGCGCCCCCAGCGGACAAAGTTCAAGTTCACGGCCACCGGCAAGGCACAGGAAAAGGGAGCGGGGCACCGTAATCAGACACAGCCGGTTCCCTATTCCCACTCACCATCTGGGAGAGCGCAAAGGGTTATAAAACGAGGCAAAATGATAAAATAACATCATTCTGTATTCGTTCTCTGCAGACTCAGAAAGTTCCGGAGAACCCACTTCCCGGAAGTCCATGCATCGGAAAAACTCGCGCTAGGCAGCTCCCTCCTCAGTCACGTCCTCCACCTCGGACGGCCCAGCTCTCTCACCACGCTGGGCTTGTCGCTGCTGCTGCGCTTCTTCGGAAGACGACTCGACTCGAGCACCTCGTCACTGTAGCACGTCCCTCCCTGCGTTATTCACTGTGCGTGTGTGTGTGTGTGGACTTTGCACGAGTCTCTAAATAAAAATCATCTCAATTTATTCACTACAACTTGCTGTCTGTATTTCTGTCTCTGTGTCGCAGCCCTGACACTACATAGCTTTACAATATATACTAGTATATAATAGTATATATACAGTAATAGATATATACTACTATGATCAGGTGATTTCTGTTGTGTTTTTACATGCAAAAACATATAATTTTCTTTCATTTTTGTGAAGCTGCTTTGAGACAATGACCATTGTTAAAAGCGCTATATAAATAAAATTGAATTGAATAATTAAAAGAGGGAGTACTAATTTTTGAACCTAAGTGTATATGGTCAGAATCACTTATTATTAAGCAAAAGACCAAAAACAACTTTTGTCACGATCTCAACTCTTGGTTTAACACAAACTATTCTCAATATGTCCATGGAAACTTTGTGTGTAAATTTAAAATGTAAATGTAATAAAACATAAACAGTGCAATTTCATAACAGCATAAATACACAGAAATGAATGATCGTCAAGTTTTTTTTCTTACTATATCTGTTGCCATGGCCTTCCTTTCAACTTACGCAGCACAGTATATATTTTCATAGTGTAATTCAGGTTATGAAGAGTTTGATTGTTAATTGCTCTTTATATCTTACACCCAAGTGGTTAAATCACTATAGATGTATTATGCAATTTCCCAGAAAAAATATATTAATAACAATATAGTAACTTATTTTTCATGCACGTGGTGATTCATTATATCTGATTCTAACAATGGACATGTTTACTATACTGCCTGGCCAAAAAACACACTATGGTTTCATTCAGTAATCTTTACCTTTGATTACAGCAGAATGTGGTGACCAGTTCATGTGGAATAAAATGATTCCTCATGTTAACCCTAACCACAATTTGAGTTCTGGAATATGCTTGTGCCATTAGGGGGGAAAATATTGATGTAAGAACATTCACATTGTCAGCTTCCTTCATTTTATTGTCACAATGTTGCTAAGCCCAAAGTTTATCTTTATGCTCCCTAATAAAGTGAAGCTATTTTCCATGTTTAGTTTTACTAAAAAGTGGTTTTCTTAAGGACACATAGCCGTTTAGTCTCAATCCTCTGAGTTCTCATTACAATTTCCTATCTATCTATCTATCTATCTATCTATCTATCTATCTATCTATCTACATTGTGTGTATGGAAATGCTTTAACTTTCACTATGAAACATAGCTATGTTTTTTACTGTTGATGTTTTTGTACCATGCAACTTCACCAAGCGTTTAAATTTTATTCATGATTTTTTCCTGACCCCTTTTCTTCCAAGAAGTTGATGGTTCCGCGCTATTCTTCCAGGTATTGATAATGTGATGAAGGGTTCTTAACCCAGTTCCAGTGATTTAAAATGTTTTATTTGCTTGATGCTGCCCAATAATTTGACCCTTCTAAAATAATAACTATCCTAAAATAAAAATAAAAAAACTTAAGGACAATATATTCAAGTCAGTATCTGTATTACTTCACATTTGTTAGCTCACCATTAGCTCACATGGCAATTTGCTGCACAACTGAAAAAAAGGAATAAGTAAATACAGAATATATTTAAAATGTTTTAAATTGTGATGAACACTAACTAGTGGGCTTTGACAGATTCAACATACTGTATAGTCACCCCAAATATATAAAGTGTTGCTAGTAATTAAACTTCTGCTGAAGTGATGCAAAAAGGCAAAATAAAGAGTTCAACAATGCTTCAGCATTATAAAATTGTCTTAATATTTAATTTATTTTCATTTCATAATGTTGCTTTACTGTAATAAGCAGCCAGACTTATAGAGTGTATTAAATTTGCAATTTGAACAAAATTGGTTCTGACATGTTTTCAACAATAACAGTGCTCACCTTAGGGCTTCATCATGCATGCTTCATTCTCATAGCCATCATCTGTCAGCCTGATCTTTATGGAGTGTGTGAATCTTCAGCACAACACTGTGGCATAAACTAGGGGAGATTAGCTATGCGATATACTGGGAGATATAATATGCTAGGTGGTGTTATGACAAGAAGAATCTCAGCTGGAGGCAACAACAGCCAACCCTCTCCACCCTCACATTGCCAACTAATGAAACTGTGATTTCTTCATTAGCCTGGATGTGCACAGATAATTAACATCCCCTGTCATGCAAAATACACATTGTGTTTATCAGCAGAACTCTACCTCCCTCCTACCCTCATCTTTCTCACACACATGAATGGTTTTCACTGAGCTAAACATCCTGGTTGTAGGAGGCAAAGCGAGACATTTCATTCGCTACTGCCAGTTTTTTAAAAGAGGAAGAAGCTGGCTGCTGTTGCTAAGCCAAAGGTGCAAAGCAGAATACTGTGAGAAGACTGTAGTAAAAAGCTGGTCTATTTAGTGTGTTCTCAAATGAAGTGGCCTAGACTCTAACACATTAAGATATGGCTGCAACTATTGACTGATTTGATACTCAAATAATCAATTTATTATTGAAATGAATTATTGATTGTTCAAGTTATGAATTATGCAGTTATTTAATGGCTCTTATCTGCCTTTAGCACTAAATACTGTAGCAGTAGAGACAATTAATATAAGTTAAAAATAAGAGTTTAAAAAGCTATTCTGATTATATTCATATAAATAAAAGAAAGGTTTTGAGTTGGACAGAACTTGCTCTTTCAATGATATCTTTATGATTCATACATTGGAGGACCCGAACCCAGTCTCGGAAAAATTTCTGTCTAGATGTCTGTCTGTCTGTCCAGCTGATTTTGTCACAGCAAATTACGCAAAACTGGCTTTTGTCACAGATTTATCAAGCAAAACTGGCTAAACAGAATTTTATTTAACTTTGCCAGTGCTTCGGTATTTGCCTGAAGTTAAACCTGCACCAGAAATTAAATCAAAATGTTGAGTAGAAGGGATGATACGAGAAGTTTTGTGCCAGGTTACCTCACAGCAACCATTGCTCAACAGTGCCAATCAACATAATAATTTACAGTAAATACAGAGTATGCAGAAGAACGATGACAGAAATGACCGTAATGCGCCTACAAGGGGCCCAAATCCTCATGAAACACAAACGAACAACACAGCATGGCTTACTCCAAAAAAGGTATGTAACTTTTGTAAACTGAATCTTCAAAGGCGTGAGGACAGATCATTGTATGTTTATTCTTTCTGCGGGAAGTTTAAAACCAGTATGTTCTGAAACCATGGTGCTAATTAAAGCCTCAATGTGGAAACGCCACTATGGAAAAAAAAAAAAAAACACAGATCATTAGAGCAAACATATCCACAGCAGTCTGAGGTGAGGGCATGAAAAATAACCAAATGGACAGCACATTGTTATGTGCCCAAAATATTGAGTATAAGTGATGCTATGAACAGTCATGTGCTGGATATAATAATCTACTTCAAACAGCGAGTGTATTTGGCTGACAACGAAAGAAGCACAACTAAGCATAAACAAGGTGTAAGATACTCAACCATACAAAGGTTTATTTGTTTGAAATTAACAAGTTATGCAGAGAGTTCTGCTGTACAAACAGGCAGACATGTACGTGGCAAACCAGCCACACCCATAATTGTGCATAATTTTATGGCTTAGTATAATTTAAACTAATGAGCTATGTAAAAGTTCAACCCCATGCAGTGGTCATGAATAGAAAATTTAACTATGGAGACTAGGCTGTAAACATGTTCATTTCTATGCAAAGTTGACAAAGTTGTTTTGGAGCAAGCTTCCAGTTGTCATTTAACGATGTATGTTTTGGCACTTCCACATTGGCTTCATCTTTTAGAACCAGATGTTGTCCCGTGGAAAGGACGCATACCTGAGGAGAATACAACTAATAAGTGTCTGTTTGTTGCGGTGAGCCAGAAAAACACACTAAAGGTTGAGAGAAAAAGCTATCTCAGAAGCGGCAACAATGCATTAGTGTATTTTGTGTGATTTAGAAATAGAGCAGACATTTAAACTCAGTCTTTTCCATTGTCCTCAAATGTGTATGTCCACTGATTCTCATTCTCTTCACAGAACCGTGCCTAACCTTGCCTCTGCCACCACAATTTTTTTTGTATGATTCCTGATTCCTGACATTTTGAAGGTTTTTAGTCATGGAAATGTCTATATGTCAGAGACACAGAGCCCAAAAAATGACTTAATTACAATCGAATTAATTGGTACATATTTTGGGCATTGATTTTATTAGGCTATTAAAAAAGCACGATTTTAGGTGTTAACTCTTCTTCTTTTTCACTAATATCAGCTTCCTTTTCAAAATATGTTATATAGCTGCCTATATGTTAGCCAGCTAGGTACATAGCTGCATAGTCAAACGACATGATGAAAATGTGACAACTACACATGGTTGTAAAGCTTATGTGGAGATTTTTATTTACAGGGAATTACAACTGTAAATGTTTTCATAACCAAGTGAGTGAAAGTAGACCAGTATGGTCAGTTCTCAGAAAGTATGTCGGTAAGAGTCACTGGCGGTCTGCAGTACCAGAAAGAGGGGAGAGCAGCTACCTGCCAGAACCCACATTCAGAATCAGTCAAGGGAGTACTTTCAGGAATGAAACACATCTGATTATCTTATTTCATCTTAAACAACACTTTGACTCCTTATTGACTGCTTCTACGTTGTTCCAAATTGCCCCTGACCAACCATGTTGTGCTTTGATATTTCATTACTGCTATTTAATGTGAGCTCCAGTTTCTGCCAACACACAGCAGCTGACTGATATCCAGTGCTGTGGGGGTTTGGCATGCAGACATTTGTTGCAGAATATTCCAAGTAAAATGAGTTGTGACAGTTCATGATATTCAGTTTTATTTCAACAACTCACGCTGCAGCTCAACAAGATGTTTTCTAAAGGAACATTTTTTATATAAAATAAGTTAATTCTTACTCTCTACTCTAAAATGTGTGTGTTTTACATTCTATGATAGGTGGGATAGCATTTTACGTTGTATCACATTTTTATAGGCATGTCAAAACAAAACTCAAACTAAAATCAATTAAAGTAATACATCTCTGGATGATTTCACAATTTAATTTTGTTTAACTTTAGCAATTTAAGTAGCCATTTTTTTTTTTTTTTTACCAAGAGGCAGCTCAGCCAAAGAGGGCAAATGGGCAGTTGCTGGGTCAACTTTAGCCCTGCCCTAGCCACATCAATGCATTGCACACCTACGCAACCACTAATCTGTTCAGCCTTCAACAAAGTCAAATTCTCCAGCAAAACATTTATTTTCTGCTCTGAGGACACTAAATCTAGTATTCTATCACATACTGTACCTTGTTGTTTAGTTACCAGTTATGTCAATAGAAGCCATTGTATCAAATCAAGAAGATATGCAAACCAAAAAGGTATGCAATTATTTATTAATTATTATTTAAAAATGCTTTATTTAATTTATAATTTATATAATAATTATTATTATGAGGTGGAAAGTCTCCTGTGAAGAAGATAATGTATGAAACTTAATTCCTACTGTTTCGGAATTGGCAACAAATGGCACTTCTCAGGACACAGCATGGACTACACCTGTGGTCACTGATAAGTACAACACTCGGAGATTGTCACAGTCCAGTTCCCTGGCATATGGATCACACCTAAACTCAATTATACTAACTGTATATAATGACATGACTTGCAATGAGTAAGTGTGAAATAATAATCTCTGTTTCAACACTACCAGATGTTGCCAAGCCTGTATATTCTGATTATTTGCTCTTCAGTTTGTTTCCTAATTATTGTTTCTTTATTTTAAAAAATCAGCTTTTCCAGTCCATCTTTTTTTGCAAACTTTTGAACATGACTGTATCAAATCAGTGTATATATTAGGCAAATACAATCTCAAACGGAAAACACCATATAACTTTGACTGTGCAATTATTTATTTAACAAAAATGAAGGCAAAAAACATGTGGGCATTACTAAATACCCCCTTACTGCCTCCACAGGATTTACACATTTGCAAAAAAACTAACAAAAAAAAGTTGCAGCCAGTTGCTGCTAATCATCAGACTTTGATTAACTGATTATAAGCAGGTGTGCAGACCTCTATAAAAGTAGAAATTCTGGCAGTTTGCTGGTCTGGAGCTTTCAAGTTGTTAATACAATACCAAGAGAGAAAAACATAAGCAATGGTCTTAGATAAGCAATTGTTGTTGCAGATCAATCTGGAAAGGGTTATAAAACCATTTCCAAACTAGTGTAATTCAGTGTTCTACAGTAAGATTATTCACAAGGGAAAGACTTCAAGACAATTGCCAACCTTCCCAGGAGTGGATGTCACAGTACATTCACCCCAACGTCAAACCATGCAAAGCTCAGAAAAATACAATAAATACAGGAGCTACATCTCAGATCCTACAGGCCTCACTGAGTATGTTAAATGTTAAAGTCCATGACAGCACAATAAGAAGAAGTCTGTACATGTATATTCTGATTGGAACGGTTGCTAAGGGAAAGCCACTTGCGTCAAAAAAAAAAAAAAAAAAACACAGACACACGACTGAGATTTGCAAAACTGCATCTAAACAAACCATAAAACTTCTGTAACAATGTCCTATGGATAAATGAAACCAAAGTGGAGTTGTTTGACCTTATTTCAAACGGTTTCAGCAGAAACATCTCCTACCTTTAATCAAGCACAGCAGGTGAGGGGTGTTGATTATGTCTGGTTTATATACACTTGAGTCATCTAGAGGCAAAAATGAAGCCACCTGTCTGACAGCTAAAGCTTGATCAAAATTTAGTCATGCAACAGGACAATGATCCGAAGCACACCAGTAGATAAATCTACATTAGAATGGCTAATAAGTAAAAGAATCAAGGGTTTGTAATGGACTAGTCAAGGTACAGACCTTAATCCACCTGAAATGCTGTGGTGGGACCTTAAGAGAGCTGTGCATAAGCGAATGCCCCAAAACCCCAATGAACTGAAGTACTGTAATGTTATAAAGTAGAATGTGCCAAAATTTCTCCACAACAAGGTGGTAGAAAGCAATTAATTCAGGAAGCAATTATGTAAAGTTACTGCTGATAAAGGAGGATCTACAAGCTGAATCATGGGGGTACCTAGAACTGCTCCCAACTGTTTTATTTTTTATTATTATTGTTAAATAAATAATGGCATGGTGAAAAAAGTTATGTTGTTCATCTGAGCTTGTATTTTTTAAATTATATGTTTTTACACAATAGAACATACAATTAAATGTAGGGGCACTCAATTTTGAACATGACCGTATATATACGCAAAAGTTTGGACACACCTTCTCCTTCAGTGTTTTTTCTTCACTGTTATTATTTTCAATGTTGGACATCAATATGGCGGCATGGTGGCATAGTGGCTAGCACCGTCGCCCTGCACCTCCAGGGTACATCAATTCCTTAGGGTCTGTATTCATAGAGTTTGTGTGTTCTCCATGTGCTTGGTGGGTTTCCTCCCACAGTCCACAGACATGCAGATTACTGTACGTAAATTGGCATTCTCAAATTGCCCATAGAGTGTGAATGAGCATGTGTGTGTGTGTGTGTGTGTGTGTGTGTGTGTGTGTGTGTGTGTGTGATTACCCTGCGATGGATTAGCAGCCCGTGGATAGACTCCAGGCTCCCCCATGACCCTGCATTTAGGATTAGGTGGTATAAACTGAATAAGTGAGTGCATTAAATCTGAAGACATCCATGTTATGAAAGAACACATATTCATTTATGTATTAACCAAAAAAGTGTTAATTAATCCAAAATATGTTTCAGGGTTTAGAATGTCCTAAGTAGCTACAACCTACGGCTTGGCACACTAATGGCATTCTCTTATTAGAATCATGAGATAGTCATCTGGAATGGTTTTCAAGTCATTGATGTGCCTTGTCAAGTGTTAATCTGTGACCCTATTATACTTCCATATGTCTACTTCTTAATGTGCTTAGGCCATCAGTTGACTTGTGGAGGAATGGTGTGTATAGAGTCAATAGCCGTTTTCGGGGCAAGAAATACCAGGAAGGAACATTTGATCAGTGGAAATCTGTCATTTGGTCTGATGAGTCCAAATTTGAGCTTTTTGGTTCAAACTACTATGTCTTGGTTAGATGTAGAGAGGGTGAACAGATGGGTCCTGAATGTGTGGCTGCCACTGTGAAGTATGGAGGAGGAGGTGTGATGGATTGAGGATACATTGATGGTGACACTGTTGATGACTTTGTCAAAAATAAAGGCACACTTAACCAGCATGGCTACCACAGCATTTTGCAGAAACATGCCATCCCATCTGGTTCACACTTAGTGGGGCCATCATTTGTTTTCCAACTAAACAGTGACCCCAAACACACCTCTAGGTTATGTAAGTGTGATTTGTCTGAGAAGAAGAGAGATACAGTATGTGCTGCATCAGATGACCTGGCCTCCAGAACCACCCAATCTAAAATGACATGAGATGGTTTGGGATGAGTTTGACTGGAGAGTGAAAAAAGCAGCCAACAAACTCAACCTTTCTGGGAACTCCTTCAAGATTATTGATAAACCATTCCAGGTCTGACTGAGAGAATTCCAAGAGTGTGCAAAGAGATTATGTGATATAATTAACCCAGATACAAATATGAGTAGCAAGATCATGGGTGTTATGTTTTTTTTCATGTGGGCATAAGCAAGAGTTGAGATCTGAAACTCATGGGACATGCATAAACTACAGTATATTAGTTTGCCTACACGATGCATTTACAAGTTTTCTGCTTTCATTCTTAGTAACTGCCTGATTAATTTTGCAGTGCTTTAATTCATGCAAAAATATCACAGGCAGGTACAAACAATTAATTAGAGACAGTAAAAGTGCATGAATGGGATTTAAAGCATTTGCATGCAATAATCATAACAATTACATCTTAAGTTAAGACCAATTAATGTGGAGCACCTGCTTCTTAGTTGTGAATGTTAATTTAGCACGGTTTTCTCTCTGGGGACAAAGTGTGTGTGTGTGCGTGTGTGAGAGAGCTGAACTTGAAGCAAGTTACTGGAAAACTGGCTATTTTTTCTTATGCTTGATTTTTTTTTGTTCTTGGTTACAGTCAAGGTCTCCTCACCTTGATTCCACATAGTTCTTGATGTGGAGGTGGGGGGACTTCTTGGTTTAGGGTTTGGGTTTTATCTGAATATTTGGAGTTCTAAACAAAAACAGATACAGATAATAGGAGTGTGTTAAACCTCTACTATTTTCTAACATTGGAAACTGAAGAAAAATAGAGTGGGATTGGTTGGGTATGTATTTCATCATAGCAATGTCCCAAAATGTTTGTAGTACACAGCATCGCCTATTATAAACTATTACTGGAATGTAAGGTAAGCCATTATTTAGATGTACTATTCATTGAAATGTTTAATTTATAAGTACAGTGGACTGATACAGTATGTTCAGTACATTTAAGCACTCACTTAATATAATAAATGAAATAAGCCATATAATCAGCATCTGTATACACCAATGTTAAGCCCACAATGGGCAATGTAAACCATCACTTTCAGTTTTGTTTTCAGTTTTTCACAAAATTCAGGACTAAGCCTGAAAACCTGGTGCAAATAGTTATACATGTAGATCAGATGAGGTAGCTGAGGTTGACAAACTATGCGAGCCAAAATTCACATATTTTGCTGTCACAATTGCTTTTTTTTTTTTTTTTTTTTTACAGTGTTTTATAGTGTTTCTAGACTGTAGAATGCAGAATCCATTGCTTTTCCTGTGGTATCCAGGATGCAAAGACTTGAATTTTGTCAACATCAATTTTAATACCTGAATTTTGGCCACATGATGAGTTGTAAATTTGTAAGTTTGAAAAATAATATTAGTTAAATAGTTAAATATATTTTTGAACAGAAATTTAGGCCAATATTTTTGCATTGATTTTTAAATGCTTGAGTTACATTTTCATTTGAACTATACAAGCACAATACATTGCAGTGCTGAAATTTCAAGCATTATAAATGCTGTAAGGGTTTTTTTTTTTTTCATTTAGAAGTTGCAATGTAGAAAAAACAATCTAACATTTTAACATGTAACAATTTTATGGTTCGTTTATGTAATGCAACATGCTATTTTGCTTTGAGGAATTTTGAATACTTGCATATGTCTTTACTATTTTTCAGAAAAAAATACATATATAGCCAACTGGGTTATAAAGAGGTCAGCTGAAAGTAATTCTTAGATTAGCATAATCATGAACACATAATTTCAGGCGCAAATTATTCACAATGATTGGATGGATAATTAGCATGGATGGTACTCTGCAGTCGAAGCCTTAGCCACGATTCCTTGAGTGTAGGGTGATGTCTCTGCCTCTGTCCCAATTTGTGCTGATTTCTGAAACAAACTTTAATACTTATTTGGACTCCTTTTTGCTTTAAATAGGGAATGCATTTACTGTGGTATCATTCCAATAAGTGTATGCAATGTCGCAGCATTTATTTTTGATCAGAGATTATAGAAGAGCTGGACCGCTGTGTCTTCTCCAGCACTACCAAAAGATTCTCAATGAGGTTAAGGTCTGGAATCTCTGGCGGCTAATCCATGTTTTAAACTGATGTCTTATACTACGTACTCATTTACAATTTGAGCAAAATGAATCCTGGCATTGTCATCTTGGAATATACTGTACCCATGTCATCAGGGGAGCAAAATCCACTTGTTGAAAAAACAGTATATTCACGTAGCCACCTGACATCATTTTAGGCACATAACATTGCTGAACCTATACCTGACCAACACTAATAACCCCTTGATTATAACTCTTCCTTAGGAATGATGGGCACTAGGAATGATGGGTGCATCACTTCATCCACTTGATGCACTCATCACTCTAGAACAGAGCAATACTAGATTCATCAGACTACATTAAGTTTTTTTTTCAATGTTCCTTGATCCATTATTATGCTCCCTAGCAAATTGAAGCCTTTTTTTCTGATTAGCCTCACTGGTGGTTTTCTTAAGGCTACTGTACATAACTGTTTAGTCCCAATCCCTTGAGGTATCTTCACATTGTATGTGTGGAAATACTCTTATTATTACTATAGCCATGGGTGCTGCTGTTGTTTTTTGTATGATTTGATCTCACCAAACTTTTAAGTTATCTCTGATCATGATCATTTACATTTTTTTCACCACATTCAAAGATGATAGTTCACCACAATTTAAGCAATCTCCTTAGTTCTTTGCTTAATGCAAGACAATAATTTAATGATTATATCTATTTAACATATATCATATTATATCTGTCGCTATATCTAACAACCTCACCATACTGATGTTAGCAAAATTACAGAAAGCCAGTATGACTTAAGATATGTTTACTGTGGTTATGTTCTATTTTTTTCTATTAATTTTTATTATTTTTATTTCATATTTCATTCTATGTTATTTTTAAATTATGTGGTTCTCATCTGACAAACTGTTTATTCTGATTAATTCAATGGTGTCATGATTCACGTCCTGTCTGCACTTTTTCCCACGCTGTCACCCTCAACACGTGCCTTTATTTTTCTTACCTGTCCCGTGTCTTTTTCCCACGGTCCCTTCTCCGCCCCTCCTGCGCACCTGTTTCCTATCTTCCGCTGATGACTCCAGCGATTTAAGCATGCTCTGCGCGCTGCTTAAATCGCTGGATTATCTTGTGTGTTTCGTGCCTCGATTTTCTCGCGTTTGTTTTCTCTTCTGATTTCACGTTGCCAAGCTCGCTTTGTTTCTCGTTTTTGCTTTCGTTTTTTTTTCCGTTTTTGTCTTACCTCGCGCTTCCTTGTTTTGACCACGGCTTTTGTTTGTCGTTACAGGGTGGGTCAGAGGGTCATGCTCGCCAGCAGAGATATTCCACTAAAGACCATCTCCCGTAAACTTTCTCCACAATATGTTGGTCCATTCACGATTACCAAGGTCATCAATCCAAGCGCTGTCAAACTCTTGTTCCCCTCAACCATGCGAAGAATAAACCCCACATTTCATGTATCCCAGCTACGCCGTCTCGCCTCAAGCCCATTAAGTCCCCCCACCCACCCTCTGTCTCCTCCCCGTATCATTGACGGCGCTGAAGCCTACACCGTCCGCCGACTTCTGAAAGCTCACCGCCGAGGTAGAGGCATTCAGTACCTGGTAGACTAGGAGGGCTATGGGCCTGAGGAGAGAAGCTGGATCCCCTCCTAGTTTGTCCTAGACCCCTAGCTTATATCAGACTTTCATAAACGCTTCGCTGACGCTCCTCGCCCTAACGCCCAGAGGCGTTCGTAAGGAGGGGGGTACTGTCATGATTCACGTCTTGTCTGCACTTTTTCCGGTGCGCAGGGCATCTGTTTCCTATCTTCCGCCGATTACTCCAGCGATTTAAGCATGCTCTGCGCGCTGCTTAAATCGCTGGATTATCTTGTGTGTTTTGTGCCTCGATTTTTCTCGTATTTGTTTTCTCTTCTGATTTCACGTTGCCAAGCTCGCTTTGTTTCTCGTTTTTGCTTTCGGTTTCTCGTCTCGGTTTTGTTTGCCTCGCTCTTTGATCTCCCGGTTTTGACCTCGCGCTTCCTTGTTTTGACCACGGCTTTTGTTTTTCGTTTTTTGGATTGTCTCTTCGCTGCTTGATTTCCCGATTACCTATTTAACGCTTCTTCTTCTGACTACGGCTCTCGTTTTACGATTTGGCTTAGACGCTGCGCTGACTGATCTCCCGGTATTGACCTGCGCTTCCGCATTCCTACCTTGCTCTCGTCTGACATTGTTAGACTTCATCTGCACTTGGATTCACCTCGTTCCGCTCCGCTACGTGACAAATGGCTTATGATCATGTTGTACACTGATTGACTGCTCATGCCTCTTTCTGTTTTCTGATTTCTGATACCCATGATTTGGTTTTAACTGTCTTATTCCAATAAATCATAATCTGTATTTGCATTCTTCTGTGGGTTTTGTAAGACTTTTCCCCCTATTTTGCTGCCAGTATGATCAAAGCATCACTTTAGGACATTTTCAGGCTTAGTCCTGAATATTATGAAAAAATGCAACTCAAACCATGAAAAAATTCTAAATTGTATATTCTTTTCATTGCTACGATCACAACTGCAGGCTGATTTTTTATTTTTGTGGCAAATTGTGTGAAGTAAATTTGCATTTTGCAAAATAATATAAAATAAAATTATACTGATATGGCCAAAATAATTTTGACATAATATCTTGGCATTTGTGGCTACTAACACAATTTTAAACAAAAGAAAACATGTGAACAATATTCTTTATTGTTTTTAATTATGTCTTTTTCTCTGTATCTGTCTACAGTGTTGGCAAAAAGTATTGAGAGACAATTCATTTATGACAAGCTTTTTTTTTTAAATAATGACAATCAAAATAATATGTTCTTTTATTCTATTTATTTGTTATAAAGCAATCAATATTTACTATTTGCAGCAATTTATTCTTTAAAACTTGGTGGAACCAGCGGAGTCAATAAGAAGACGGCAGTACTCTGGTGTCTCTTGCACAAACAATGCCAATTTGACTGATACCTGATGATCAAATATGGAATTTTAATTCTAAATAATTATTCTAATTAGCACAACTTAGCCAGATAAGAATTAGCTAATAAGTAAAATTATCTGACATACAGGTGAAACTCGAAAAATTTGAATATCGTGCAAAAGTTAATTTTAATCACCGTGGGAGTACTCTGCTTGATTGGTCAGCAAACTCGCCTGACCTGAACCCCATAGAAAATCTATGGGGCATTGACAAGAGAAAGATGAGAGACATGGGACCGAACAATGCAGAAGAAATGAAGGCCGCTATTGAAGCATCCTGGTCTTCCATAACACCTCAGAAGTTCCACAGGCTGATAGCTTCCAGGCCACACTGCATTAAGGCAGTAATTGCTGCAAAAAGGGCCCAATCCAAGTACTTATGCACCGAGTACACTCAAAAAAAGGAAGTTGGCTACCTGTTACATGTACTAAAATGTAATATGTGTTTTGTACATAATAATTTCAT
>JAQMYL010000002.1:11807534-11818904 GCA_030014365.1 Clarias pachynema | reverse complement strand
CATTTTTAGTCCTCCATATATATATACTGTATATATATATATATATATATATATATATATATATATATACTGTATGGCAATCTATATATTGCCATATATCTCTTAAAACATAAAAATCTTAATTCCTATTAAATCTGCTGAGCCACAATAGCAGAAGACCTCATTGAGGTCTAAACCCTTCAGCCAAGAACAAAAATCTGAAGTTATCATGGTAACAGACCTAGCAAAACTGGATAGCTGAGCACCGGAAAAACACCAAGTCCACTTATGCAATTTTTAATGTTATGTGATGTAATGTATTTTCTCTGTGTTCTCAAAAACTATAAAATAGATATTAAAAACTTATATTTTTACATTGGCTACCATGCAGAAGCAGAATGTATACAGAGAAATTCATTACATTCTGCTAACATTTTAATCAGATAGGGCTAGAGGTTCTGCCGTAACTATTAATTTTACCTTATGGCAATTAGAGATTTAGCTGGTGAATTTTAGTACGAGACTCGTCTTGAGTAACTTACTCCTTATCCTCCCTTTTTTTCTTTTATGTTGTTCTGTGTTTTGGTCTCTTGTTGTTTGGGCAATAAAACTCTATGACATTGAAACTAATGATTAATGTTGACCCCTGTCTGTTATGCAGAATTAATTATATATGGTCTCACATGCGTATTCATGCATGATTAGTGCAAAACAATGCTTTAAATTAGTCAAAGAAGTGTATATTTAGATAATTAATTTAGCTCTAGGATGACAGTCCTAATAAATAGGCCAACTATGCACGAAAATGTACTGAGGTGGGATATTGTGCCATAGCAGTTTCACTCTGATCAGTTTTACAGACTAGGGTGTTGTTGTTAACAGTTTATTTGTTTTTTATAGCTCTTTATTTTAGCCCTTTATGTAAATAGAGAGATACAATCCATTTGGCATTTACATAGCACCATTTCCACATTAGTAAGTAAGGTCTTAACAGTACTTGAGTGAGCTCTTGACACTGACCTTTAAAGAACTATGACATTGACACGAAGTCCAAGTTGCTGGAACAACATGACTCTAAAAGTAACCTTTATTATTAGATGCTCGAGTTTCCCTCAAGTAAGTTTGAGTTTGAGTTTAAGTGCTTCAGCATGGTTACAACTCTTTCAGCTTCTCAAGCTCACACAGTCCTCACTGAATGGCAACAAACCAGAGATGATAATAATGTAAGACCATATTAAGCACATATCATACTGAGAGCTATTATTGTAATAATGAATAGTTTTGGGGTGTAGCAAATTAATCATGTAATCTCTTTCACCCATCTTTAATTCATAATTATCCCACTTGTGAAGTCCTAATCTACCAAAATTACTACACCCCTGGATTTGTATTGACTATGGCCGCTATTTAAGAGATCAGACAGCAATTTTAAACACAAGACCTAATATTCCTATATACAATATAGACATATGAATATAGGAAACATGGAATTTTCATATTAACTACAAACATAGGGATAGAGTTTATTTATAGATTTCATATAAAATATCTTAAACATTTTGCAGAAACATACAAACATTTTCAATAAATGTTTTCTGTCCAATGGATATGTCCATATATTTCACATATTCACATTGACATTTTAGTGTTATTGTCACAAATGTGGAAACACAGTTTCCCCAATAAAATCACAATTTTGTATGTTTTGTTATAAACATATATTTCTGCATATTGCTGCTGATGATAATGTAAATATAATGAATATATCTGAAAATATACCTGAATCTGGGGACAACCCTCATTCCACCCCATGCCAATTTGTGACCAAATCAACACAGACGCAAACTTGTTACAACCTCTGGAGAGCTTGGTAGATGTCATAATGGCTCCCTACAGCTTGGAATGGATTTGTTAGCGTTTTTAGAATTGGAAGAAGAATTGTCAAAAAGTTCAAAAATTAAATATTATCCTATTAAATGTAGATGAATGTATTGACAAAACTACCAAAGTAATATGTATGGCGTTTGGGTCAAATTGACTCATTTCAAATTTTTACAAGAAGAAAAATTATACAAGTATAATTTTTTTATATCTGAAACTTAATGGCCTTTTTTTAAATGATAAAAATGTAAGCACACATTCTACTACACCGCACACATCCTTCATATGGTCTTCGGATCAGTCTGACTCGCATACACAGAAACAGAGACACACAGAAACATGCCCACATACAGTACACAGTTACAAACACACTGACATGTGCGCACACACACACACAGAAAATGTTTATTTTAATTATTATAATCTAAGCACCTGAAAACTACTTGTAGAATGTTATCTAAATATAAAAGGCCAGTCCATTCCTCCAACTTTATGTTTATAGGCAACAATACACTGGTGTCTTACATAATAAAAAAAGGGCGAAAAATGTACTGCTCATGAGCCCTCTACACAGGAATGGAACAATAAGTAGCCGAAAAGACTGCAAACCAGAAGTCATACATGACTACAATGCCACCAAAGAAGAGATAGATAACCTAGACAAGCTGCTGGCCTGCTACAACTGACAAAAAAGAACGATATGGTGGGAACTCATACTCTTACAACATGCTGGCTCATATGCATTTACAATGTGGGTGGCAATCAACCCAGACTGTAACCAAAGGAAACTCCAAAGAAGACGACGAGCTAGGCAAGGCACTGGTGACACCACACATCCAAAGCAGACATGTGTCTAGAACCCCAGCTTCTCTTGACACATTGAGGCTAGTGACTTCACTTTTTTTTTTCAGGATAAACATAATTTATGACACACAAGTCTTGAGTATAGTGGATTTTTAGGACAAATATGTCCCGTGACAATTTAACCCAATACCAGAGGGTTTCAAAAGGAAAGACAATACAAGGACAATACTAGTAATGATTAAACACGATTACCAGCCCAATGCACAATAGAAATGTTTTAATCTAAAATATCTTTGGTTTGATAATTTCTGTTATTTTTATAATAAAGTCTGTTGAGATATTTATCATATAATTTTTATTTCTAAAATATGTTTTGGTTATTTAATTTCATCCAAAATTTTGGAAGCATGAATAGAATTTGGTAAATTTTTTTATATCATTATGATATTTATACATTAAGTTTCAACAATTTCTATTTACAATAAAAGCACATTGTACAAGTTACACCACAATTTTATTTAGGGCTAGATGTTGTATACAAACTTCCTGCTGTAGCAATAACAGTTAAAAATTAAAATCCCCTCTCCTGCAGCATCCATGATGCCAGTTAAAAGATGCAAAAGATGAACCTTTGACAGTACCAACCCAATATAATAATCAAAAATGTTGCCAATAAAAAGTACTGTTTGTTACCATTATTGCTGATACATGAGCACACTACACTTACACAAGCACAGAGAGCCCCATTTATATTAGAGTTTATATTAACCACTTTAAATAAAAGTGCTAAAGTTAAACGGGAACTAGAATAAAGGGCCCCAGATTACACAAAAATCACTTAATATTTTTTGTGCATTTACATAGGTCCCCAGTGTGTGGCCACACAAAAAAATATAAGAAAATATTATCCTCTTCCGTTTCCCTCCTTTTTTTTAAGCATAGAGAAATTTTCTGAACATGTCCTGCTGGGAATGATATAAAAAGGAAGAACAGAGAGGGTCAATTTTCAGCTTTTTTTCCCCCACTGTAAAACACAAACATGATGCAGCTTAAAAACTGGTTAATAATGGGCTCTAGAAAGAAGAAGAACATCTTTTGAGTCTCAAGCTTGGAATAGGTAAAGACTAATGGTTGGCTGTCCATTTCATATTGGAGTGTTTTATCAATGAGGTGCAGTTCAAAATTGGACTTTCCTAAGAAGGCAGTGGCAATTCTATAGTATATATAGTACAAAAACTTGCAAGGTAATCTGACACCTACAAAACAAATTGTGAAATGTAAACATTCTTTAGTTAAATATATTATAGAATAATACTAGAAATATGAAGAACAATTAAAAACAAGAACAATAAAAACTTAAAATATAGATTCAAGCCAAAATGCCTATTAAATAACTTATTTAGAAACATGGGGATAAACCAAGACGCCGCCGGTGAGGATGGCTGCCGACACGACTGCCCCGACCTCTTTTTCTTTGTTTTTGTGGTTTAAACAGTAACTTTAAACCGGTAAATCCTTAACCATTGATTACATTAGGTACGATGGAGATACTCTTATTTCTACTAGTATACAATGTACTTTTAATCATAGATCCAAGTTGGCCAAGTGAGATCCTGAGGGAGAACAAAGAATGCGACCCAAAGTGGCCAGTGCACACCTCTGCCTAGCATCCTGCTCGCCAATATTCAGTCACTGCAAAATCAGTTGGATGACCTCAGGGCCAGCATAAAGTTCCAGAGAGACATTTGGGACGGCAATCTCCTCTGCTTAACTGAGACATGGCTGAACGCAGCAGTGCCGGACCACACCATCCAGCCAGCCGAGTTCTTTTTGGGTCACCGTATGAACAGAATATTAGAATCGGGGAAATCAAGGGGAGGTGGCATGTGCTTAATGGTGAACAGCAGCTGGTGCAACAGCGCGAACATTGTTCCTCTTTTACGCTCCTGCACACCCAACCTGAATCTATTGACCATCAAATGTCGTAAACTCCAGAGGAAGGTAAAAAGGACATCAGTCATAATCAGTGTCGTTTATATTCCACCACAAGCAGACAACTAAAGATGGCTATAAGGCACAATCTCGCCCTCCATTTGGGAAATCCGACCACGTCATCTTCCTCATGCCAAAACAAGCATTTCCCTTCATATCATACTGTATATGACTGTGTCTGTGAGAAATAAAATTTTAATTTAAACAATAAACAAAATTCAGTATGTGAACTAAAGTGAACTGTTTTAATGATGATTTTTATGTATTGCAATTGTTTACAAGGCTGTTCTACAGAGTGGTGTGATTATTGTTTTTGTTAACATGCACAGCCAAGATCAGGAAAAATTGCAGCACACGATCAAAATCAACACCTTTTGAGCACTGATACCACAAATGCTGCTTATGATCCTTGGCTTTTGCACTACTGAAGCTCAAGGTTTGTCAGCCTGTAGGAGTCTCTTACTGGGCTGGTATCCCATGTAGTTGCCTGACTTGCCTGTTGTCAAGCAGCACCTCTGGGCCCATGAGTGAATTGTTTGTGACTGTCCGTGACTCAACTACAGATTCTAAAGATATACTGTAAGAAATGCCATTTTTAAGCTATATTAGTTCTTATTTATCAAGTTAGCCAATGTGGCTAATGTTAGCTTGTACTGCATCTTGAAGCAGGATAAATATTTGTTGTAGTAAGTATACGGAAGTAAAGTTAAAAATTTACATTTATGCTCAAAGTAAAACAGAGGGACTTTAAGATATGACAAAATATGTTATCATTTCAGCTGAAGAATTAACAGACATACTCTGTGAAACCTTTGAGGCCTAGGTAAATCAGTTTGGAAAATAGTTAAATATGAGATTTTGCATTTATAGTATAACATACACTGCCCATTGGGATTTAAATGAGTGTCTTTGATTGAATAATTATTGCAATGACAGGAATTATCAACAGTAAAAACAGCTATGCTTAGCAGTAAAAATTACTACAGGTCCATGGACGTTTGCAGCAATGGAAGAAGGTAATGTGGTCTGATGACTCTAGATTGCCCAGAGCAATGGGCAGGTGAGAGTAAAAAGAGAAGCACATGAAGCAACACACATTTTACACAGTGCCAATATTTAAGCATCTAGAGCAATTTTATGATCTGGGTTTGCCTTAATACGGTCAGGGCTAGGATTATCAACGTAATATGGCAATAAAATGAAGCAGCTGACCATCTGAATGTACTGAATGACCAGGGTATATCATCAATGGATTTTTTTTTTTTTTTTACTAATCTCATAGCACAGACATATTCCAGGACAACAGTTTCATTAGGTTTGATTGTGAAGGAGTACAGTACTTCTGGGAGCATGAGGAATAATTTTCACACATTTTACAGAGTCCAATTTAAAACTTCATTATGAGTCTTTGGAATGTGCGTTTAAGTCTTCTGTGGTTTGAGGGGTTTGAGTCTTCTGTCATCAGCACAAGATCTCAGACAAAAATGAAGCAACTTTGGACAAAAAAAAATTAGAGGAAATATTGGAGTGCTTTTTTTTTTTGGTCAGAGAGTGTAAGTAGAGAAGGAGACAAGCCTCTTGTCAAAGTTAAGGATCTGAAAAACACTGAGTCCAGAGACATATGGAGCTGCATGAAACAAAATAAGAGAACATGCCATGTGTCATGAGTAACTGCTCTTTGCCTGTGGTGAGCTTCTAGTGTTTCAGTTCTGAGTAGGTGGACTCTCATCGTTGCCTTTATCTAGAAGCACCATATCTGTCTTTCAATCTATTCTGTTATGAGTTACAAAGCGTTTCCATGGGAACTAAATGGAAATCTCTCTCTCAAAAAAAGAGAAGTGTGATATGGTCAAGGCTGTGGATGGTTCATATCAATATGAAAGCCAGAGGGTTTCATGAGTCCGCTGTAAGCTGTAGCACTACATCAGCAGTTTAATGTGATTTAAATCAAAATGGCAAGAAATAAGCATGATTTTAATTAGTGACAGTCATGATTAACTGACTATTAGTTATCCATTATCTAATCACCTAATAAAGTATAATAGTATTCAAACTTATTACTATAGGCATATATATGTTTATTTTCTGATACAATGTAAACCGATATTAAACACACCCAAATAAAGCTAAGTGTGCCAATACCTAATTAGTCTTACCGGAAATGGAGAGATTGTTAAATGCAGATTTTCTCAGATGTTGATACATTACAGATACATTACATTGTTCATAATTAACAACCATAAAACCACTGGAGTTGTAATATTGAGAACATTTACAGAAAGAATGTCAGTATTTAGACAGCAGATGTACACATTTAAGCACTATAGAGTTATGCATGTAGTGTGTAGTTTGTTACAGATGTGTTTTTTAGTTCAGAATATGGGTAAATTTGACTTGAGATGCTGAATATGCCCATTAATGAAGAAACAGCCCTTTGGGACTCTGTCCTAAAGTGGCTTAAAGAAGAGGTTACCTGTTTTCATGTTAGTACATTTAATACACATAAGATATAACACTTGCTGATACTTGATTAAATGCTAATCTTAAACATTAATATGATGCCACAGCATGATGGTACCAACTTCTATAGTTTCCAAACATATAGTGTGCTGCAAATACTAATCTTATTATACTGTATGCAGCAAGATAAAATGATCGTCAAGACTCATTAACTTTCAAAATAAATAAATCAATTTTGTTCACTTTTCATGTTTTTCTTATTTTACATCTAATTATCAATTTTCAGTTATGACCCGTTGTTTTATGTATTCCACTAACAACTAATGAATCAATCATTGGTTACATTAATCCATTTATAATCAGTTTCTAGCACTATTGAAAAATCTTGTCACTGTCTAATATTGGACCATAAACCAACGTATACTAATACTCTGGATTTATTTTACTACACACAGGATTATTGCTCATTAACCTGGAAAACAAACCTCTTAAACTAGTGGTTAAAATACTATAATGTGTAACAATCTGGTAAAAAAAAAATTCAAGCTAGGTAAATCACTTATGTACAAGGTCTGTCAGGAAAGTGTCCAGACATGTAATATGAACAATAGAGACATTTATTTAAGAAGATACAGAAAACATTGTACTGTATACAGTACGTAGGACATTGACGGCTCAGTCCCCTTCAAAGTAGGCACCTTGGGACATCACACACGTCTCCTAGAGTCTTTTCCATGGTACAAAACACAGTGCAAAATCCTTTGTTGGAATCGCCATTAGCTGCCTTGTCACATTTTTCTGAATTTCACTGATGGTCTGATATCTTTCCCCCTTCACAGGTGATTTTAGTTTTGGGAAAAGAAGCCAAAGGACTCCAAATCTGGTGTGATTTGGTGCACTTATTGTATTTCATCCCCGAAGGCCTTCTGAATCATCTGGATAGTTTCTGCAGAAGAATGTTCAAGCTTAACACAAAACTTGAAGCAGATTGCTCTACTCACTCATTTTAAAGAAAAAGTAATTTTAACTGAGATCGCCACACAGTACACATGCTCATTCAAAAGCTTCTAGTGGCCCACTGACTAGTACAGTGGTGTCATCATTGTTCATGCATGCACATTTCAGTCTTCACTAGCTGCCAGGTTACATGAATGTTGCCCAAACGATTCTCGCAATATTTAAAGAATAGCTGAATACGTTCTGGACAGACCCCATATATTAGCAGCATGTATGTTGTCCCATGGAACAGTGGAGCTGGGTGTGGTAGTAGCTGAACTGAAGTACTGAAGTAACCAAACTGAAGTACCTTGTTGAACATGCTTTCCTTATTTAAATGTCCTTCAGCATAATTAGCATAATTAGTACATTTTATCTAGCGTTTTAGCAATAGGATTTTATATGGCACTGCAGTGCTTTTTACCTGTGCCAGCTGCTCTCAGTGCATCTGCCAAGCATCTGACAGAAGCACAATGACATTGTGCTGTGTAAAAATTGCCTTGTATCAACATGGCAATGCATGTCACTTTGTAGCATACTAGTAAAACGCTTTGAAAATGTTCATTTCATTGTGCAAAAAATTTACCTTATCATTTGGTTTTTATTTGTCTGATTATAATACCATTATTGTATTGATTTTGTAGGCTTTTAGTACAGTAACATGGATATGAATACAAATATAAACCTTATGATGTTCACTTATTTTCCTCTAGGATTTGGCATCTATGTTTGACAAATTTTTTTTTTTTTTTAAAAGCTTCTTATATTTTATTTTGAATGTCATTTTACCTTTTCATTGTAATTACCAGTTTTATATCTGGCATCAGACTTTAAAAAAAGTCTTGTTTTTTTGTCACACTGTTTGATTTGGTTAGATTTGATGCTGTAGATATGGTAACATTTTGGTAGCATATGGTAGCATATTTTAGCTTTTCTTGATAGAAAAACAAATACAAATATAGTTGCGAGCAACAATGAGCGGATCCAGGCACCCTGTGCCATCGCCTCCCAGGTGCACCGTACAACCTGTGTGTTATTTGAGTGTATTAAAACCTACAAAAAGCCATCGTCGCATGGGTACACTGCACAATTTGAACACATCACACACTATATAGGGCTGATGTCAGTTTGGGCCCTAAATGTGTGCGTTAGTGTGTGTGTGTACATGCATGAGTGCGTGTGTGAGAGAGATGTGTGCGTGTGTGTGAGTGTGTAGAATAGGCCGCAGTAGCTGGAAAAAAAGCATCACACTATAATGTTACTCAATGTGATGTCACTGAACATGATGTCACTGAATACCGTTTGAGATATCAAAAATCCTTCTACAATTTTGCATCCACAATGTGTGGCGATTGTATAAATCCCCTAGGAAGAGTATATCAAAACCCATCTGGTGCGTTTTGCCAGTGACTCAAAATAACTGACTTCCTGTTGAGTTGAGCCCAGGACATGCAGTGCAAAAGTTGTTCAGCTCAATGAGCTCTAAATTTGTACCAGCAAGCCCAAAATGGTGGGGAAAAAATTATCCGAATTATATAAGAAAATGCTTCAGCATACCAAGACATTTTGGACAATTTCATGCTTTGTAGGAACAGTTTGGGGATGGGCACTTCCTGTTCCAACTTGATCGCACATCAGTGGACAAAGCAAGGTCCATAAAGGCATGAATGAGTGAGTCCTGACCTCAACCTGATAGAACACCTTTGGGATGAATTAGGGTGGAGACTGTGAGCCAGGCCCTCTCGTCCAACATCAGTGTCTGACATCAGTGCACTTCTGGAAGAATGTTCCAGTAAAACACACTCCTAACTTTTGTTGAAAGCCTTCCCAGGAGAGTTACAGTAAAGCTGTTATAGCTGCAGAGTCTATCATCATCAATGGATTAAGACTTGGATGTTACTAAAAATTTATGTGCATGTAAAGGCAGATGAGACATACATACAGTAGGTAGAGGTGGGGTCAGAGTGCAAGGTAAGCCAGGATACAGCGCCCCTGATTCAGATAGTGTTCAGGGCCTTTCTCAAGGGCTCAACAATAGCAACTTGGTGTTGCTGGGGCTTGAATCCTGACCTTCTGTTCACTAACCCTGTACCCTAGAAGCTCAACCATTTGAGCCATTACTGCCCCTGCATTAGTGAGGTCATGCACTGATGTCAGGTGAGGAGTCAGTGTTCCATTCACTCCTTCACTCTGGAAGTTCTTGCACTCCAACCTTGGCAAACCATGTCCTGACAGACCTCACTTTGTGCACAGGAGCGTTTTCATTCTGGAACAGGTTTGTGTTCATTAGTTCCAGTGAACAAAAATGTTTATCCTACAGGCCTACAAAGATATTTTATACAATTCGGTGTGTTCAACTTTTTATCAGCAGTTTGGGGAGGGTTTTTTGGGGGAGGGCAGCTCTCCACAAACCTTTGGCCATAGTGTTGTTAGTTATAAATCTACCTCCCAATATATAGTTGATACCATACATGTCCTTTTGAATATACTACTCCCTGCTTCCCTAACAGAAGCAAAAGACCAAGAGTAAAGGTGTGATTTATATAGCTTGTGCTATTGTACAGCTAATAAGGAATCAAATTATGTATATATTTGCTGTTGTTGAGGAACATCTGTGCTCTGCATTCCAACTAATACACACTTTATTTTGACATACTGTGTGTTGTTTTTTTAAGCCAGTATTTTATAAATAATTAATGATGTCATAACTAAAAAACAACACCTTATATATTAAATGATTAAATGTAATAATTGTTATGTTGCTATTTATTATTAAGCGTTAGGTACTGTAAAAAATAAAATAAAATACAGTAGGCCTATAAAGTATCTAACCCAAGACACACAAATCATATGCTTCCTTATGTTTTCATACTTCTTGTTACACAAATCACTTCGGCACAAAATGCTAGCTTTCTAGATTCTGTTCTCTCTTAGCCTATGTGATGCCCAATAATCATGCTGGATGCATCCAGACTGATATCTATCTCTCTTTAATTCCCTTCTCATGTATGGTAGCCTGGTCATGTTTAAGGATCAACAAGTATCCAAAATCCCTGTGTGTGTATCCAGCTCAGTAATAGATTTCCTAATGAGGATATCACCTAGAGCAGGGGTACTCAAATATAAATTTGAAAGGTCCACTTGCCAAATTTCTATTCAGTCCGAGGTCTGGAAAAATGACAGTCCAATTTCAACAAAAAAAAAAGTCAAACCCAAAATTTTCGAACAATACCCAAAAATGACATGGTAGTCCTTTTA
>JAQMYL010000002.1:11667024-11682902 GCA_030014365.1 Clarias pachynema | reverse complement strand
GTTGTCATTATGGGGTGTTGTGTGTAGAATTCTGAGAAAAAAAAAAGAATTTAATCCATTTTAGAATAAGGCTGTGACATAATGTGGAAAAAGTGATGCGCTGTGAATACTTTCCGGATGCACTGTATATTTATAGTGAAACTAAGGAGCCCAGTCCTGTTTCAGCATACAATGGTACTGCGCCCACATACAGTATGGGTTTGCAAAGGAGTAGAAAATAGATAGATCCCTGACCCCACCCTCACTGAATGCCTTAAGGATGAACAGATATATTACAATGCATTCACAGCAGACATTCTTGCCCAATATACATGATTATGTTAATTAATGGGCAAAGTCCCCCAACCCATGGTCACACTCCAAAATGTAAAGGCAAGTCTTACTACATATGCAACTTTATGATCAACAAACACATATGGGTTTGATGGAGAGGTATCCACAAACAAATCATATACCATACATACATTGAAAATATGCATATGACTAGAAAATAGTGGTACTTTCTTTAGATTAAACGCCACGGTTCGCTGCAGTAGGAAGATTACTGGCAGGAAATTACAATGCCTGATTATTAATAGCATGAACAAACATTCAGTTGATGTGCATGAAATAAGCACATAACAAGCAGCAAACAATATGGACATCAAACAGTATGATGTTTTAATACAATTCATGATTCATGATTTTAATTTTGCAATTAATTAGTATTTACAGGTATAGAAAGATATGATTAGTGGTCTTACTCTGAAAATCGTACTAGTACTAATGCATCAAGCTTGCAACTAAAAAAAGAAGTAAACCCAAACTTAAAAAAAAAAAAAAGTTTTAGATCATTAATTAAACTTTTTGAAAGACCACTTCCCTGCGATGAATTGGCACCCTGGTGTACTCCGCCTCGTGCCCCAAGTCCCCTGGGATAGGCTCCATTATACAGTATACTGAAATTTCCAAAGCACAACTATTTAAACTTTTTCCAATTTATTTTTGCAATATTGATAAAAAAAACTATGCTCGAGCCTCCGAGTGGCGCACTGGTAAAGTGCTCGACATATCAACCAGAGATCGCCGGTTCAAACCCCGGGTGATGCTCTTACCTCTCACAGCTGGAGGCCTAGAGAGAGCTGATTGGCCAAGCTCTCTCAGGGGGGAGGGATGAGAGGTACTCAGTGCTCCCACATTAATGACGGCTCTACAAGCCAATCGGGGGCGTCTGTGAGCTCGCTCAGGCGAAGGGAGCGGATAGCGCTGTTCCTCCGAGTGTGTTACGCCGCCCCCAATGGTGCGTGAGCGAGCAGTTCGAAAAAATGGTCGGTGCCGTCACGTGGATCGTTCTGTGGCCCTCTCAACTGAGCGGCAGTTGAAGCTTAATGTGGGAGCCTCCAGCGACCGGGAGGAAATGGATACAACTAAAATTAGGGGAGAAAATCTGAAAAATTCGGATAAAAAAGGGGGGGGGGGGGACTATGCTCGAAATAATCATTGTAACAATGTACAGAAAGCATACATTAGAACGAAAATTTTTATAAACAGTAGTCTCAGTATATTTTTAGGAAAATTTGAATATACTTATTCATTCTTATATTTGGTGGACGACTCTCTCTGAGGTGAATCTCACACTCAAACTCTTTTTTTTTGCGTGCTGAAGCTCACTTTTGCGCGTTCAAGCTCATTAATGCACGTGTGGTTGTCTCTCTTCCATGTGTTCAATAACATAAAGTTACGCTTGCTCGTACTGCAGCAGTGTTAGAACTCTTCCACTATCCCAGCCAACCGGAGACTAGAGGAGGGGCAATACCAGCCTATCAGAAACCGGAGACGGGCACATTCATTGTTTCTGGATTGGCTTCGCTATTCTCCGCTTCTAGTTTGGATTCACGGCTGGACTCTGTATAAATGTGCACGTTTGTTCTTATCGTTCTTATTTTATTTTCACTGGCATGCAGTAAATTTCATGTTTTTTTGTTACGTATTTTGAAATTAAGTACATAGTTTAAACTATAGAGTGTATTTTCTAATTTGTTATTGCTAAATCTTATGTACTTCACTTCAAGCATAATGCTCCGTAGCTTTCGGACTGTTGAGTCTCTGCGTAACAGCTAGGATCAACACAACAGGTTTAAATTAATACAGTATATTCAAATAATAATGCACGTCTTGGTTCAGGGTGTAACAGGTGGTTGCCTGGTTACGGGCTCCCGGCCAGCGGGGGCGCTGTGGGAGCTGCTTCTGTAATTTCAATAAAAGAAGAAGAGAGGCTGGGCCAGGTAACAGCAGCCGTTACACAGCCAAAAGCTAAATCATATGTAAACCCGAGTGCGGGATAGACTTATCCAATACGCATGTGAGTACTGTTTGTGCGTACTGTGCACTTTTATGGCGTCCCTCCTAATGTGGATGCAGGAGTTTTTTTTTTTTTTTTGTCTGTTTGGTGTTTTGTGGGTGTTTCCCGTGAGTTGGCGTGTGTGACAGCGGTTCCTCCGGGGAGAAATACACCAGCGGCAGTGTGCGCGCGGTACCGGTGACCAACGCGCCGCCATTAAATGAGACATCGCTCACGGAGGACATCGGGCGTGGAGCAGGACGTTCTCTGGTTTTGCTTTTGTGTTTATGGCCTTGTGTTGAGGGGTAAAAGACTCTGATCGTTCAACAGGTTATGGACTGGGTGAATGTGGTGCGAGTGGCCGGCGTGTGAATGAGTGGCACAATATTAAATGTATATACACATGAATGCATATATGTAGTGTCTGGTGGTCCTTATCCTACCCTGAATCTGTAAACGGCTAGTTATTGTTTTTAATAAGAGTAGCAAGTTTTACAAGACAACTGTATATAATTGTGTTTGAGACATCCTGAAGATTTGTTGAAGACTCTAGAAACTATATTACTGTTTATTATTTTGTAACCTTGTGCAAATTAAATGTGTTGAACTCATGAATACAATCTACCACGTCATTACTGATGTAATGTGTTAAAAAACATGTCTAAGCTGCTAAGTTGTTGTTTTGGGCCAATCTGAGGATCCGGGTTTGAATCCTGCTGTCGGTGGTTGACTGTCAGGAAGGGCATCGGGTGTAGACGTTGTGTGGATTTGATAGTCTGTTGTGGTGATGCCTTGACAAAGTGTACTTTTTTGGGATTTGGCAAAAGCATACTACTGCTGCAAGAATATATTCATGGTATATTATTCATGTATTTGTAACATCACACACTTTCATGTAAATTGTTCTAATGTACCTAATACATTAAATATATACTTTAATTACTGTTCCAGGTATATATAAACAGCCAAATACTTTAAGTGTACCAAGTATACTTAAAATTGCTCCACTTTAGCACACAAAAGTGCACTTAATACACAAGTGTGCTTTTGTATAATTTAATTACAACTTGCTCTTGGTGCAAAATTAGTTGTTCCAAAATAGCAAACTTCAAGTACAGTAGTCATTTGGAGAAAGTACACTTGAGTGCCTTGGTATGCTAGAATTTAATATACTATATTAGTGAATACACTAATACTAGTGTTCTGCAATTGAGAGACATTTAATATCACAACCAGACTTTATTTAGATATTTTAGTACAAAACTTTTTCCATGCAGATTTTTAAAATGAAAGCAATGCATTCAGCAATTATTGCTTGCAAATCATTTCAGTTAATACCAATCACAGCAAATAATACCATTTTCACTATAAGAGAAGTAGGTCCAGAAATATAAATATAGATGTTAGGTTTTTTTTAATAGCCAAATCAGGCAAGTTTAAGAACCTCAGTTACCATGACCCCCAGTCCATCATAAACCTCATGTAATGGGGCATTGCACATAAATGCACAAGTAGTTACTAGTTTATTCTTTTTATCCACATGCACTTCTCCCACATTCTTATTAACATGCTTAGAGCCCAGCTCCACCATTGTCTTAGCTGTGTCAGCATATGGCCATCTGCAAAGGTAACAAAGAAAATCAATACTGTAGATACATACTGTATGTCTAATTGGCAATTTAGAAAATTTAAATTGTGCTTACTTCTCACACTTCGTGTCATGGCCCACAGTAACTTCACAACCTGGAACAGTCTTTGCGGCAAGTACTGGAGAAATACAGCACATGCCCAGAGGCTTTCCTGCCTGGTGAAAGCTCTTGATGACCTTCTCGACCAGTGGCTTCACTGAGAAATCTTTGCCCTTGGTGGCCCAGTCACTGAGATTCTTAGCTGCTCCAAAGCCTCCTAAACAGAACAGTTAAAGGCAACCATGAATACATTTTTACTTAATGCCTTTATAAAATGGGTTCCCAGGCAATAATTAAGTTAGGACTGGTGGTGTTTTGAAAGAGTATCCCTCAAATCACGCAAGTGTAACATATATATAAATTTTATATATATATATATATATATATACACACACACATCCCGGATCTCTTTGGATCTCGGCATGATGTCTAGCTTTTGAGGATCTTTTGGTCTGCTTCATTTTGTCAAGCAATTTAAGTGATTTCTTGATTGCGAAAAGGTGTGGCAGTAATCAGGCCCGGGTGTGATAAAGCCATCAGCTATGTGATAAAGCTAAACAGGGGAGGGGCAAACACTTACACAGGGGTAGTTTTGGAATTTGTTTTCCCTTAATAAAAACCTTCATTTAAAAACTGCATGATGTGATTACTTGTGCCCTCTTTGACGATTATTTAAATTAGTTTGATGATCTGAAACATTAAAGTGTGACAAACATGCAAAAGAATAAGAAATCATTAAGGGGCAAACACTTTCACACCACCAATTTATATATATATATATATATATATATTTATTTTTTATTTTATTTTTTTACTTTACTTTTTTCTGCAGGCTGGTAAACTGACCTGGAAATATGACTGCATCATGATTAGCTACGTCTAGCTTGGCCAAGTCAGTGATGTCTCCACGAGCAATTCGAGCACTTTCCTGCATCACATTGCGCCTGTCCGCCACAGGTTTTCCTTCGCAGTGGTTTACAACATGCATCATCTCAGCATTAGGGGCAAACATCTGGACCTAGAAAGACGACTTGTTCACCATCCTCACAAAATGTCTTAAATTTGGAAATTTCAAAAGTTTTGATAAGGTTTTGGTGTATAAATTATGACTCATAATGTGCCTGGTCAAGTAACTGGGCAGAAACTTGAATTCGTTGTCTATTTGGTATCTATACCTAATCTGTATTGTGTCAGGTACAAACAATAATTTACCTTGGCACCAGCCCGACTAAGGTGAACCAGTATGGCAGAAGCCTCATGGATCTCAGTTCCATCATAAACTCCACAGCCAGCAAGGATCACTGCTACACGCTTTGCCATTGCACCTAAGAAACGCACAGAAATAGGAAATTTAGGGTCATCTGTTGTAAGCACTAGCCAAGCATTGGATGAACTAAGCTAGTTCACATGAAATGCTTCAAGTGTGCCGCTTGTCGCCTACAAAAACTATTTGCATAGAGAACAGAATAAAGGAAGCAATGAGATAACCAACAGGTGTCTGTGACACAGCACTTTATTAAATATTTAGGTAGACTTGGACACTATCGGTGCCACATTTACCTGGTCAACTATAATCACCTACTGTAGGTGTCCACGAAGGTAACGTGCACGAGAAGAGGCAGGATTAAAGGTAAAGTTTATCACCGATTTACCCGTAAAATTCAAAGTATTCTCTCTATAAGACACATTGAACTCTTCTTGCGACTTGCTGTAGCATAAACTACATTAAGCCAGTCATTAAACCAAAGACTTACTAGTTTGTTTTTATAATTTTAAAAGTCCGTACATTTTTACATTGTTATATTTATTTGAAACGTGACTCACCTACTGAAAGGAGATTTTAAACCAGCACTTCAGCTGTCTCAGTTACCACGTTCAAGCTTAGATGTGCGCGACTGTTTTATAAGGCTCATGTTTTGCCCCGCCCCCGCTCTATTTGGACAGGTGATGCAACTTTTTGGCTGCCGCGAGCTACCTGGAAGGAGGAAATTCACTGTTTATCCAGTGAGCTAATACTGAGTCATACTGTTCAATACCATAATTGTTGACTGCATAGAAGCATAAAGTAAACAAAAACCCATTCTCTTAATTTTCCATGCATTTTTCGTTAAAGTTAGTTAAAAGTAGTTTCTAACGATGTAATGTCGCGTCCTGCTGTTTTAATAATATAATAAGTAAATCAGTAATAGACGCGAAATTACACCGAATCCAACTTTACAGTAAACAAATAACTTTAACTGTAGACAAGGTAGAAAAGTTTATTCAGATGAATAAGTATGGACTCTTTTTTTTCCTTTTCTTTTCTTTGAATAAACTATTAAATCCGGTGGGGAATTCATTATTTTTTCCAAATGAAAATGCAGGAGTTTCGGTCTGTCTTGTCTTTGAATTTGAGGGATTTATTCACTTTTCTACATGAAAATGCAGGAGTTTCTGTCTAACTTAAAGAAAGCGCAGTTCGAGTTTCGGGAAACCAACCCACTCGAAAAGGGCAGTTAACATCGATGACGTCACACACGAGACCGTTCATAAGGTGCAGCACGCGTAGCGATGAGCAGCTCCTGTAACGATGGCAGCATCTTCATCCGACTCCGAATCATTGCATTACTCCATTGGTATTTTGGGTATATCTGGTGGTATGTTGCACATTTATTTACTTCAGTAGCTAAATTCAGAAGCAAAGATAAGTATGAAAATAATTCTTACATTTTAAGTGCGTCAAAAGTAAACGTTTCATTTGGTTTTCCGAAACGAGATATACTGTAATACAAATATTACCATTTATCAATGATATACTTTAAAGAAAACTTTTGTGCTGTTATATTCGTTTAAGACCGAGAAAAAAACGATTTGTGATGGAAATATGTTTTGGTTATTAAAAATCTGAATTTCCTGGTAATAATACGAATGTCTGCTGTTATTTGCAGTTAACAATAATGATGTCTCGTTTCCCTCCAGTAGAGGGCACAATTACGGAAAAAAGTTACACATTACTTCGAGTTTTTCAAATAGAAGTTAGGTTGTTTCTCTCTATCCCCCCCTTCTCTCCGTTCACCGATTGCTGATTTGTACAATGGTCTCAATCAAATGTCAAATTCATTAGTAATTATTCAATGTATAATGTTCAAAATGGTAAATCTGATGACCCAGTGTATTTTTTTTTATCAAGCCTCCTTGCTGCTTCTGGTTAACTACTATGCCAGCTCTCCTGATAAGGCCTTGATACCTCCTACAGCACTGGGGATTGAGCTGATCATTATCTCTGCCCTGGTGGCCTATGCAGGTGGGTGTGTGACATTGTAAAGGTGTATGTGTATACATTTTATTATAACTATTTTTAAAATGAATCTGTAATATGCTAAGTACAATATAAAACTACAGATTATTGTTCAGTCACCAATGCAATGTCTATTTTTAAGGCATTCATTAAATGCATGTTTTCATTTTTAAATAATTTCAAAGCAGTGAACTGCAGGAGAATAGGGTTGATGAGAAAACCCTAATGTGAGAAATCACATCAGTTTTTGTCAGCTGATTGCTGATATTAATTTTTGTTGTTGCTTTTGTATTGGAAGATGCAAATGAGGATTAGTCTCACTGTTGTTCTTTTGGCTGCTCTTGTTAAGGCGCTGCCACAACATACCATATCTTTTGTTGCATTAAATATGCAAATAAAAAATTGCATACTTAATAAAACAAAAAATCTAGTAATTTAATACTGTCATAATATTATTTTTATTTTACTAAAACACATTCTTTATTGTTTATTGAAGATAATGCCATGCATTCTAAAAACAGTAATGCAATTTTATTGTTTTCTCAGTATAACAGTTTCATACATCCAACAATAATAAAGTTTTGTGGAATTTCCCGTGTAATATTCGTTTAATTAAGGATATGACTGACCACTGGGTGTCATTCTGGCAACCCGACCCCTTATGTAACTGCCACAAAAACGATGGATATATCTCATGGTGAGGGGAGTAGTATCAGTCGCTCAATGTGCTGGATGGCATGTGGATGGACCAAAATAAAAAATTATGAATATATACAATTTAATTTATGTAGATTATCTTAAAATAGAGTCTTGCTTGTAAAAAATGTCAAGCAACTTTTAAAATACATAGAAACTGTATGTGTTTGTTCTTAAGTGATTGGGGTGTATAAAGGAATTAGAAATGTATGTCACAAAGACATTAGGAGCATTAGGAAACAAGTTCAAGATTAAGCACATGTGAGCAGTAGAGCTTAAACTTGCTAAATTTCAGATAATGTCATTGTGGGGATTTAACAAAAACTGTGAAATAAATATTTTTGTTTCGAGTTTGTGATATTTTTATTCTTACATCTTTAGCATATCTGTAGTTTATCCCAAAATAAATAAATAAATGATTGAAATAATTAAATAACTTTTTACAACAGTAATGTCTTGGCTTAATAATTTATAGTCATAATAAACATATAAAAGATCTAAATAGCAGTTCTCCTGTCTTGTGTTTTAGGTCTGTGCCGGAGTTTGTCTCACAACATTCTTTATACCACACTGTGTCTGACTGTGTCAGCTCTGTGGTGTAGCTCAGGGCTTGTTTATATTTTAGTAGGGGAAGGTATAATCACTGAAGGAACAGGTTTAAGAAATGCCATGGTACCAGGTCTTGCTGCGTTTACTTTGGCATTGCTTATCATTAGTTTAGTGGCTGTTCTGCATAAAAAGGTTTTACTCAGCTTTATTTCCCTTACCATATGTTTAGCGTGTGCACATGAAATCGCTGGTATGGTTAACGTAAACTTTGGCCAGTCAGCCACCGCTGCCTGTTACCTCTTGGTCTGTTTTGTCTCTGCCTACTTTGGCGGCATCCGTTTGTTTTTTTACATCTCACATGGTAAGATTAATCTACCAGGCACTGAGCTGCTGAATAAAAACAGTCAGCAGTCAGCACAGGGTCAAGAACATAACAACATAATTGCTGTTGGTTTAGTAATGAATTTGGTGTCAGCTAGTGTGCTAGCTTGTCCATTGCTTGGTGTGGTCCCTACACTTTTTTCTGGCCATGTCCCATGGCTTTGGACAGCTGGCATCTTCCAGCTAGGTGTGTCTGTTCTCTCCTACAGAGCCATAGACACCATGGCAGCAACCTTTTATGGCTTTACAGCTATACTAAAGTTTTCGGAAGGATATAGTGTGCTAGTGAGGGACTTAACAAACCAAGTACCCTATTCCCCAGTACCTTTCCCCACTGTTTTTGCAGTGCTTTTTTTTGTCCTGGCTTTGTTTAGTTGCACCAGAAGTTTAGTTGATGGTCTGTACATGCTCTTCTTTGTGGCTTACTCTATAGCCATCGCTGCACAACCCAGAGGCTTTTTCCAGGAGGGAACACAAGGTGTGCAAGCAGCTATATTTGTGGCATCTTCCCTAATGCTTCTAGTAACTCTCTATAACCATGTTTCTGAAAAGAAGATACCCACAGGTGAAAGTATCCTCAAGCACCTTCTGGCTCGCAGCAATAAATTTACACTACGGACCCAGGACAAAGATCTGCATGCTCCTTATTTAGGGTACTCCAAATATGCAGATGCTGAGGTTTTGGGATATGGTTGTAGTGTCCTGGCAGCTTTTGCCATAACTGCTAGTGATGCTAATCTGGACCCCTTATCAATTCTGATTTTGCCATGGGCTGTGGTTTCAGGTGGTGTCCTACAGTTGCTTTGTGGCTCAGTAGCTTTTGCTCGAGGTAAGACCCTAGAAAGCACTGCATTTATATTCTATGGAATTATGTGGATAGTGTGGGGCCTCACACGTTTTGGTGGTCTCTATGGTGATGTCCGTGGGTTCAACTTATCAGTAGGAATCATCAGCTTTATGGTTTTTAATATGCTTGTGGTTATCGGAACCCTGTTCCTGAATATAGCATGGTTTCTCTATGCAGTTACCTTTGAGCTCATTCTAATTAGTTTCCTGTTGGATGCATTAGGAGCGCTGCCCTATGGCTATGACATTGGTGTGACCATCATTTTTGGTCTGGTTAGTTTCTACTTTTTCCTGGCCAGTATACTAAACTGCACTTTTGAGAGTCTGCAACTTCCCTTCGGTCATCCTCTGATCAAGTTGAAAGGATTTGGTGGAGGCAGAGACAGCTGTCCACACCTTCCTGCCAGGAAGGTCTCATCAGTGAAGGAGATTGCAGGTGAGACGCTCATCTTTGAATCAGCAGTTCAAATTAAATCAGGGTACATGGTTCACTATAAAATATTTGAATATATTTATAGACATCATGAAGAATGGAGGTATATGTGGGATGCCCACCGACACTGTCTATGTGCTTGTGGCAGCTTGTAATCGACCGGAGGCAGTTGAGCGGGCGTATAAGTAAGGTCCTAATTTATTACTGTAGTAGTTATACCAGGTCATTATTTAATTATTTTATCTAATTTGTTAGAGCATATCGTATCATATTCTAAAACATTATGTGTCAAAAATATTTTAGTCATCCCATCTGTTATTCAGATAATTGGTTCATATTATTTTTACCTTTAGTTGAGTTTGCTCAAACATGATATTATTTAGCAGATGGACTTGTTTAGGGGTTGTTAATTAAACAGTTTTTTTTTTTTAAATGTTATATCTAGTTTTCTGCTAAGGGAGTGTATTCAAAATGTATGCTTTTTGATTTCTTTGTAATTGTCAGGCCACATCATGCCACACAATTTGTTATTATTCTTCTACTCATAGTAACACCTATTGTTCCTTCTTTACATTACACAAAACATTTTAACATTCTGACAATTATTTATTAAGTAACAGAATTCATAGATTTATATAATTCACATTTTCCCTAACTTTTAGTATTGTATACTTAGGGTGAAGAAACAGGCACAAGAGCGCCCAATGTCATTATGGATCTCTTCCATTAAACAGTTGGAACCAGTCAAACAACAGATCAATCCACTTCTTTGGGACTTAATGGAGGTGGCTTGGCCATCATCAATCAGTCTGGTCATACCTAGAGGTTGGTAGCTTAACATTCATCTTTACTTTACAGATTTGAGAACATTCTAACACCAATTATGATTAAGATCCTTTGTACACAAGCACAGATGGGCCAACATGCAATGTTTCCCTGTTCATTAGCCCCATGGATGGAGTTCTTTGGTTTCCGTGATTCATCAAAATATATTGGCACACCACAAAGCATAGCCATCAGAAACCCAGACTGTACTGTTGCAAACCACCTAATTAGCTTGGTAGGTCATTTTATTTTGGTTATATTTATGTTCTTTTGGCTATTGTGATATAACTAATTATATGTAGGCGGCACGGTGGTGTAGTGGTTAGCACTGTCACCTTCAACCTCCAGGGTCCGGGATCAATTTCCGGCCAGGCTCGATTCCCGTCTCTGTGTGCATTGAGTTTGCATGTTCTCCTAGTACTTGGTGGGTTTCCTCCCACAGTCCAAAGATATGCAGGTTAGGCTAATTGGCGTTCCCAAATTGCCTGTAGTTTGTGAATGTGTATGTGTGTGCCTTGCAATGAATTGGCACCCTGTCCAGGGTGTACCCTGCCTCATGCCCTAAGTCTCCTGGGATAGGCTCCAGGTCCCCGTGACCCTGAATACAGGATAAAGCGGTATAGAAAATGAGTGAGTGAGTAAATATATGTGGTTCTATACTGTATATAATTATCTCAATAACAAGATATCTTAAATGTCAGACTATTCTACTTGATGTTTTAAATAAATGTAAAAATCATTTAACATTTATCCTGTAGGTGGGCCCTATTGCTGTTACATCAGCAAATCCAACAGGAGAAGCAGACACGACCCATCATAACCAGGTGTACGCAAAGTTGGGTGACAAGGTACATCCTAGTATTATAGAGATAAAGGAGTGTTTGTGAATTTACTTTCATTAAATCTCAAACATACAGTATACAAATAACAATATTATTTCTTCGCATAGGTTGATGGTGTGTTATGTGATGGACCTTCACCAGAAAACATTGCCTCCACTGTCGTTGACTGCACCAAGATTGAGAGTGGCCAAATTGGCTTTTTTAGAGTCGGCCTTATTCCTAAGTCTAAGGTAAAATTAATTTATGCCGGACAACTAATTTAACATATAGTACTTTTTGTCGTAGGACAAATGACAATTTTGTCATCTTTTTAAGGTCCTGCAGCTATTCGAGGAAATTCAGAGGAGACATAAGCATGGCCATTTGAATGATGGCTTTGAGACAGACATCGCTGATCCTCAAAGAGACAGCCCAGTTACTCACACAGACTCTGAAACAGATTCAGGTCAGTCTGGCTCGTTGAGATCCCTAGACCTCAGCCAAAACACCAACAATGAGGATGAAGATGAATTATAGAGATGACCTCTATATCGAGAGCTTTAAGCATGTTAACAAAAGCCTGTAAATATCTTATTCCACATAGTACACTTATAGAAACCACCCAATACAATGAAACTAAATTAAATGTAATAAAATGCAGTTTCTCTCTCTCTCTCTCTCTCTCTCTCTCTCTCTCTCTCTCTCACTCACACAAATCATCACTATGCATTTAAAAATCTATATTTGACCTTTATGCCCCCAAGCATGTAGGTGAAGCCACAAAGTCTAATGAAAAAACAACACCTCTTCTTTAAATTGAGAATTAAATTACACAAATTGGGTAAAGAATGCATCTTTTATAATCATTAAAGCTGTCAGTCATTTCGAAAACTCCCGTATTAAACTGAATCCTCCGTTTTCATCGCGTCTTTTTTTTTTTTTAAAATAAGTCAAACTCTGTGCTTGAACTGTTCTCTTGGTCGTTGTGAAAATGTGAACAGTGCAAAAAATTACGTGCACGTGTGTGAGCTTGTGAGCAGCGCATTACAATATTGACTTCTGATTGGCTAATCGCCGTTATGATCATATGTAGAGAGTTTTAATATTTCATTTCATGAGAAATTGTACATAATACACAGCGTTATTAATCTAAAGAGGATGGTAAGGTGGATGATGGTTTTACAGAGGGGATGGTTTTTGTCATTTTTTTCAACAGGGAGGATGACATCCCCCCGCATCCCCCCTCAAATCATGCCCTGATTGTAATCGATAAAAGTAGGCATAAAATATTATACAGCCATATATGCTTTCACTCTATCATTTTGTGTGACATTTCTACCTTACAGTAGTACTTTCTAAGCTCTATCTAAGAGAAAATTCTGCATAACATGCTGTTTTATGGTATGGCACATCAGGTTTTGACATAACAGGTAGCAAAACTGTAACAAAGATTTAGATAAAACCATAAATTTATATAAATGTCAACATAGTATACACTTTCAACTTATATTACGCATATACAGTATGTATACCTTTTATAAAAGTGGATTTTTCAGTTATTGTTTGGTTGTATAACAGTTTCTTATTTTCTTATTTCTTAATCTCACAAAAGACCTAATAAATGGTAAATATATGAGGTAAAATTTAAATTAAAACTTACACCAGTCAGCCACAATTTTAATGCCACCAGCAGGATAACACTGATTATCAATTATATAACTGTAAATTGGTATATTGTGAGCATCCAAGGCTCATCTATGCATGTTAAGAGCAAAGGCCATTCTATTCAGTACAATTCCACAAAAAAGATAATGTAGCACAAATTGCTGCAAAAGTAAATGCTGATTGTGTTATAAAGGTATCAGAATATTCAGTGCATTACAACCTGTTCTGTATGGGGCTTAGCAGACAAAGAGTTCATGGTTGTTGATCCAGCTTCCAAATTTCCCAAATCTCAAACTCCCAAAACAGCCATGAAATGTTAAATTTTTTACATAGCTGTATAAACAAAAAAGCACTTTTAAATTTAAATGTTTTCACTAAGGCTAAAAAAAAAATAGAATTTCCATCTGTGTTGGAGGTTCCCGTATTCAGCATTAAACTTGTTTGTGATGACGCTCTACAGTATGGATAATTACTCATATAAAAAGTAGACATTCTGGGCTTTAAATAAGATCTAGTATGCAAAAACTAGTGAATACCAGTCTAGCGCAAGTGAATACCAGTGTAGAGCAAGTGAAACATTTGATGGTCGACCAGAGTTGTTGTGTAGTAAATTGCTAAATTCTATGAGATGAAAAAAGTGATACAGTTTTGATTCACCCGATGCAATTGGAAATACCTAAATTCAAGTGATAAATATAAAATATATATAATGCTAACCTTAATATAATGCTAAAGTTAATGGGAAGTGCTTGACACTGTGTTCTTAAGCACTTGTGTCTGCACTTTGCTTTGACCTTCTGGTGTAAGAAAAAATCTCTTAGAATACCCACAGTGTAGCAGGTGCAACGACGCATATACAGTAATCTGAGGAAAAGCATTAACTTGCTATACAATGGCTTAGAGAATGTCAAGCAATGAGATTTGATCAGAGCTGAAATTTTTGGTACATGGTAAACAGGATAGCAACAGATATTTTCTCATATAAGCTTAAGTTAAACTGTTTATTTTGTCATATCAGCTTTAAAGCATAAATGTAATAATGTATCTTTAAAAAAATCTAAAATCATGCATTTAGCTTTATCGGCCTGTACACAGACTAAAATTACTTTATAGTCACTTTATATTGTACTTTGTAATTTTGATAATGGACAGGATATAACTCAATGAAACCCTATCCTGATTAACTATAAACAGATTTTTAGAAACAAAAAAGTCTGATAAGTCCATTTTAACTCCACCAGCAGAATTGTATTGTGAGAAAATCTCATGAAGTGGAATACCTATTGTTTAAAGCATGAAAGTTAAACTTATCTAAAAAAAAAAAAAAAAAAAAACATCACATAGATAGCACAGGAATATTGCTTTATACCAGCATGAGCACAGTAGATGCATGACTGACTTGTAATGAATGAGAATGCCAGATTTTCCTTCTTTGTATACACCTCTACATGCTATTACCAGTACGGAGCCAATCCCAGGAGACTTAGGGCATGAGACAGGGTACACCCTGGATGGGGTATTTCCTGATTTTTATTCCTTTTTACATTGTAAAAGAATGATGAAGGCATTCAAAATATGCAATGATGTCTTTTTAAGAGCCAATGTCCCATACACAGCCACTGAGATTGCAGAACACCCTTAGTCCTGGTCCCAAGCCCAGCTAAAAATGGAAGAGCTCGTCGCATGGAGGCCCCTGTGTTCTGCTTGGAATGCGTGTGGTGACTGGGGACGGTTCCACTTTTCTATGAAGACGGTCATTGCAGTCTTTCAATAGTACAGAACTGGAATTATCTACAATACAGTCTACCTGAGCCTCCAATAACAAACTGGACTCCATATTAACTTAAACACATCTCCTGTTATACTAAACGTCCAGACTCCTAACACACCGTATGACTGCAGATCAATCCCTGTTATCCGTTATCACCCAAATAAGGATGGGTTCCCTGTTGAGTCTGGTTCCTTTCAAGGTTTCTTTATACTGCCAACTTAGGGAGTTTTTTCTTGCCATTGTCGCCTTCGTCCTCAGCTTGCTCATCAGGGACAATCTTATCATTTTGATTCATACACATTCACTTTCAAACAAACTTCAATAATTCTTTTCATTGTGTAAAGCTGCTTTGCAACAATGTCCGTTGTTAAAAGCGCTATACAAATACAATTGAATTGAATTGAATTGAATTAAAGAGCTGTAGGAATGGCATCCAGCATTAAAATACCCTGCAAGCCGGAGGAGACGATAGCACAGAAAAACTCCTTGAGATGGCAATAGGAAGAAACCTTGAGAGGAACCAGACTCAACAGGGAACACATTCTTATGTGGGTAATAACAGATAGAAGGAATTGTTATGCAGTCATAGTGTGTGCTAGGCAGCTG
>JAQMYL010000002.1:11593041-11603670 GCA_030014365.1 Clarias pachynema | reverse complement strand
AGATTCGTTCAAAAAGAACGAATCGTTCATGAACGACCCATCACTAGAAGACTCAAAGATATATCGCGCGGAAACACGGTTGAGCACTTCATTGAGAACTCATTTGGATTATGATTAAATTAGCATGTTTGTTTTGCCGTCGGTCCAGATTTAACCGTGTTTGGGTCCGGATGCGGACCGGAGTCCGCCTATTGAGTACTCCGGCTATAGGGTATTGGTGGCTCAGTGGTAGGTTTCTCGACTGTCATGTAGAAGGCCCGGGTTCGATTTCCAGCCAACGCCCAAACCCCAGCCACTGCAGTGCCAGTCCCAAGCCCGGGTAAAATGTGTGGGTTGCATCAGGAAGGGCATCCGGAGCAGCCAAAAGACGAACATTATTTTCATTATGATGCACCTTAAAATGTGTTTTATGCAAATGTATTACTATTTAATTTGTCTTTCTTTACATTTGATCATTTATTCACTTGTTTAGGTTCAATTATTATAAAAGCCTTTATGCTTATTAATGTCAAATAGGTGCTAAAGAAAGTTAAATTTTTATGTTTGCACATATCTTGAGGGGCCCATGCTACACACAGAGCAATATTTATTTATTTTCCATGAATGTTCCAGATCTGGAACACATGCATTTCTAAATTCCTTTTTTTTTTCTGACAGTGCATTAGAATATCACATTTATAATTAAAATGTGAAATCTATTGCACATCAAGTAAAAATGTTTATTATTTCTATGATTATGGCATAAAGTTCATCAAAATAAAAAATTCATTAGCTCAAAAAAATCTTTTAAGTAAAAATATTTGTAGTTCATATTTCAATCCCATGCATCTCTTGGTCCAGTTCAGGACATGCAAAGACAATTACAGTGAAGACTGTTGATTTGGCAGTTGTCCGATGATCAACAAGAAGGGTAAGCTAAATGAGGTCATCACTTGAAGGGCTGGCTGTTCGCAGGGTGTTTGTTAAATTCAGTGGAAGGGAAAAGCGTTTTGGGAAATGGTGCACAAGCAACAGGGATGATGCAGCCTCAAGTCAGCCTTTGTCAAGCTAAGATTATTTGAAAACGTGGGAGAGCTTCACAAGGAGTGGAGAGAGGCTAGTCAGTGCATCAAGAGCCATCGTGCACAGACATCTTTAAAAAAATGGGCTATAACAGTTGCATTCCTAGTATCATGTCACTAAACCAGACAACATCAGAAGTGTCTCACCTGGGTTAAGGAGAAAGAACTGGACTGTATTTCACTGTTCCAAAGTTCTTTTCAAATGAAAATTACTTTTTCATTTTATTTGGCAATCAAGGTCCCAGTGTGGTTTATCAAGTCCAAAATCATTGCAGCCATCTACCAGATTTTAAAGCATTTTATTCTTCTGTCTGCTGACAAGCTTTAGGGAGATGCTGATTCTCTTTTACACCTGCCCCTGCCCGCAGTGCCAAAACTACCATTAACTGACCAGTCCAATTTTACTATGCTTGATTAGCCAGCTAACTCGCCTCACCTGAATATTCGCCTCAATACACCAGAGTATTGTCAAGAGACACAGACGAGACAAAAACACAGACGAGCTAAAGCCTGCTATCAAAGCAACTTGGTTTTCAATTACCCCCAAATTGCCTAAAAGGCACAGACAGAAAGGGGACATTTTTTATATATAAAAAGCATCAGGTATATATTTATTCACCTAAAAAAAGCTATATCTTAAGACAAAGTCGAATATGCAGGATTTCACCATGAATGTACGTTCTCATATTCAGTTTATAGATGCTGATCAAAGAAACATATGAGCCAGGAACAGGACATTACTTAAAACCACCAGACTTACCAGGACAAGAATTGTCCATTCAATGCCATCCTGGCAGGGGCCTCGGCTAAAGGACGCTCCAAAATAACATTCCTTTCCACTGTCCTGAGACAGAAATTAATTGGACGTCTTCAGAGGGCCACAAAAACACATGGTGGTTTTGTTTTCAGCACAAACAAAATTAAAAACGGCAATCACAATAAAAAAGGGGGGAAAAAATAACACCAATCAAAACTATTTACCTTTCCTTTCTGGTTTGAAATTACTAAGTAACTCCAGCTCTACCAGTGAAATACCATACCTAAATTGAACTACTCCCAAAAATATGAAGAAAAACACAAGTACGCTTAAGTGCACAATTATCCAGGAGGACTGCAACACGTCACCCTCAATTTGTGTTACCAGATTCTAAATTGTCAGAGGATGGAGCATCCACTGTGTCCACAGTACTGATTGTTCTCCCATCTACAAAGCTTTTAAGGTAACCCTTTAATGAGGAAATGAAAAAAGTGAAAGGAAATGAAGAAAATGTACATGTAAAGGAATTAAACAGTAATAGATTAAGCTTGCTGATAAGCAGTGATGATAATGTCCCCATAAGTATAAGAAATATATTGAAAGCAAGAACCTTTATTTCTGTTACAAACAGAAAAATAGTACAAATCAGCAGTGGGGAACGGCATAGTTACCTGGAGTGCCAAGGAGATTGTTGTCTCTCATCAGCCTGTAGTCCTCTTCACTCAGATTGTTAACGAACTGGTAGAATGCTTCCTCTCTGTGAAGGCGGTCCTGCTGTTGCCTGCGTTGTGAATCAGCCTGTTCACTACTGCCTTGATCTGCGTTATCCGAACCCTCCATTGCAGTCAAACCGAGGAAAAGAATTAGTCAGCACCACCTGATGCAGGGAAGGTAGGGATATACATCAGCAAATGTGCTCAACATAGGTCATCAAAAATCAAAAACTAAAAGTTTTCTGAAACCTGATGCTGAACAAAGTACCAACAAAGATTGTCAAACATTAGAAACCAAAATAATTCAATATTCTTTCTTTATATTCAAGTGTGTACTGGTCTATGGAGATGAATTCAAAGGAGTTTGATGTCCAGAGGCAAGTGATATAATTGATCTAACGGGGTACCCCTGTTTTAGAGATAATCATCATACAAGTTTTATTTTTGCCATACACACCAAACTATTTAAATGTTAAGAGTTTGGATTATTGGTGAATGAAGTGGAACACCATCAACAATGATTGCAAGAACATAATTTGCCGAGCATGCGTTTTGGCAGCTAGTAGCTGCCATGACCCATTTGATTCCCTTATAACGGGTTAATACGTGTCTAACGAGCTAGTCTTAAAAATGGACCCTGTCGGAGGAAATGGAAACAAAATGGCATCATGAAAGGAGGCCAACATGGCAACTAATCAAGACAACTAGATGAACATAACCAGGCAACACATCCTGAAGTACACCTTCCAGTCACAGCCAGATGATCCAATTAAACCAGCAGTCTGGCTAAATAGCTAACGTTAGCAAACAGCTTTTCATTGTCAGAGCCAAAATGAGACAACTTACAACAGATTTTACCATTCAACCTCATTACATCTATAATTATACGGAGAAGGTTTGGTCATCCATAAGAACGACACCATGCCAGTGTTTTTCGTAATCGACGAAAACCAGTGCCATTGTTATTACTGTTAGCTAATAAGTCATGTCAATGATACGCACCTGTGCTACCGTAGTTCGCTCAAATGAGTGAGCTTACATAAAACCACAACGAGGGTACTGATGTCACTAAGTTTCATCTAATGGAGTATTAACATCGTTAAAAGATAAAACGATCGTTACCTTTTTGTTTGCCCAACCAAATCCGGTTTCCTTTGGAATGAGCTACGTGCTAGTAGGCTACTCAGAGGCCTTCTTACTTTCGACAGTTTAATAGCTAGCAAACGCTAAGAATTCATGCCAAATGAGCACACACTACACTAGTTAGAGTGTAAAGTCACCGTTTCAAACCCTAACTAGGTAGAACACGAATTAAACGGAAATTAACTGAAGTATTTTATAGTCTGTCCTCAAACTACGTATTTAGCCACCGAGTGAGCTAGCATAGTTAGCAGAGCAGGAATTGCAGCTTCTTGGTCGGTATAAATAAAACTATCCGCTAAGAGAATACCTTTTCAAATCCCTCGATTCTGACACTACTCTTCAAGCCACTGTGGCTAGTTGTGTATTTCAAAAACGGTGATCTTTTCCGGCATTAGAAATCTATTTTCACGAACATAAGACCATCCGTTATCTTCACACTCGTTTCCGTTTCCGGTTTGTAGGAACGATGGGAAATCTTACGAAAGACAAGAGCAGGTTTAGAAACGTTGCGTCGACGTCATTTTTTGTCTATAGAAACAAACGAATGACAGTATCGCAGTTTTGCAGTAACGTTAGAGAAAGTAAAATAAAAAACATTCGTTTATATTGTGCGGTCACCAGACTTATATTCTACCTCAGAGATTCACAATAAATGTAAATAATTTAGTTAATTTCAGTAACAATTATTACAATATGAATTTAGTTAAAATATCTAGTATAACATGACAAACTCGGCAAAATAAATGCGTAAAAAAACGGAAGTTGTAAAATATGCATATTTTTTTCTCCGAAAGCTTCCTAAAAGCGTGGTTAGTCACGTGACTACGGATCTTCATCGGAGTTGAACAGACAGTAACACGTTCTGTATAAAAGAGGCATGAAGTAGCACCAAACACATTTTATCCAATTACACATAGAATAGATGCAGTCATACACTGTGCTATAAATAATTGTTGATATCCTGTTGTTTTAAGGTTGTATTTCTAACATTGGCTGCATGGTGGCTTAGTGGGTCGCACTGTTGCCTCGAAACTTCGGGGTTCCATTCCTGCCTGTTGCCATTTTGCTTGGTGGGTTTCCTCCGGGTTCTCCGGTTTCCTCCCACCGTCCATAGACATGCAGGTTAGGCTAATTGGTGTTCCCAAATTTCCTGTAGTGTGAGAATGACAATCGGGTGTCAAACTGGCAACCTGACCCCTTAAGTAACTGCCACAGAAACGACTGATATATCTCCAGAGTGGGGAGTATCTGTCGCGTGATGTGTCAGGTGGCACATGGACTCTCCCCCTACATAGATTAATCAGCACAGGCAGCACGTTGGTTTAGTGATTAGCACTGATGCCTTGCGTCTCAAGGTTTTGAGTTTGATTCCAACCTCCGGTCTGTGTGCATGGAATTTGCATATTTTCCCTGTGCTTGGTGTGTTTCTTCCGGGTACTCCGGTTTCCTTCCACAGTCCAAAGGCATGCACCACTATGCCTCTGCCACCATAAATGAATCAATCAATAATGAATTCATTTAGTAAAACACATGATACAGCATGTAAACAAGTTATGGTGTTTGTCACACAATTAAATACAACCCTGTAGAGACAGCAGGCATGTAACTGCATATGTGTACAGTTCTCACGAGACATAATTTGCTTCATTAATCAATCTTTTATTATTTATTATTTTATTATAGAATTTTTTTACCCCATTGCAGAATGAAATGTCTTTGCCACCATCTGGGGCAGAATGACCGTCAGTGCTCAGAACACCATTAACAGAGGGTTAGACCAGGGGCTGGTAGATTCACTCCAATTTTCAGCATTCTGTTCTTCTCATCATTGATAGCGTGCCCGTGGGCTTCTGGGACCCGATATGGGCATTGGCAGATGACAACTCCTTGAGTGGTCTTGATGTCATGCTGCTCCAAGTGGCTGAGGTCGGGAACAGCCAAAAACAAATCACAGAACTGATCTGTGAGTTCTTCCAACTGCTGGTGCTGAGCCATTGTCAGTTCTCTTTTGTGGACCCTCGATTTTGGACAGGCAATATATGTGTATGTCGGCTATAGGCCTCCCTCTCAGTGAAAAATAAAGGCTTATCTTACTTATGATTTACTATTAATGTCAAATAGCATATTGTGTGACAGGGTGTAATATACATATATTCCCACAAGAAACCTAGAATGGGAAAAAGTTAATTGCAACAACAATCTGACCCCACCCCAACACCAAGAGCTGAACATGCTGATTACTAGGATCTATTCTGCACGAGGATTCATTGTCATACCAGGAGACATGGTGTCATGCCATCAAGTAATGGGGGCTAAAACTTTACCATGGCATCATAGAGAAGTACACATGGAAAGATCTTGTACTTTACGTCACTTTGGGGATGAAAAATTCAGTGTGCCTGGCAGGGTATGAAGACTCACCACCACTGATTCATTGATACGCTGCTCCGCTATAAAAGGCCGCTGTAGTGTCAAGAGGGTGAGTTGAGTGCAGTCTTCTTCACTATGGACTTCAACCGGCTGATGCTCTGCTGCCTCAAATCAGCTCTATGACAACTGCTTGCCACTTCAACCCGACTGCTGCCTCAACCCTCTCAACCTCTGCCATGCACAGCCGCCACCCAACTTTGTCATGCCATCATGCCTTGCCAAGGATTGACTATGAGATTTAAATCCTGTACCATGCATGCACCTTCTCTCCTGCACCTACACACACACACACACACACACACACACACCTCCCACTTCCCCGACAACAGATACTGAAAATAAAGGAGTTTTTTTTTTTCTTTGTAACACCTGGGTCTTATCATCTGTAGTCTGCTACACCTGAACTGAGCTCTTACTGTCACATATACAGTACATTACCACACAGTGAAATTCTTTTCTTTACATATCTCAGGTGGTAAGCTGGAGTCAGAGTTAACCAAGGGTCAACCATATAGGCATTCAATGCCCCTGGAGCAGACAGCTGCCTCCTGAGACACAGATGGGAGTCGGTCAATGTGAAAAGGCACTATGTCTCTTAAGGGCAATGTTCTCTTTTTTTCATTTGACACTGGTGGTATATCAGGAAAGGCGTGCCAGTCTCTTCTTAGGGGTAGAGCAAGAGGAAGGTCAGGAACAAGGCCTAAGCACACATATCCAATAACCCATCTTGGCTCCTGAGCTGCACTTCCAGACTTATTGTACGCAGGCATCTGAGAGTGTCTAGCAGTACAGTGACTGATGTCCTCTCTAGGGTCACGTGGGCAGCTTTGGCTAGGATCATAGCGTGGAACCTGCAGCTGGCCAGCCAGCGTTTTTGACTAAGGAACCGGGATTCATCCAAATCATCTGGCACTGGGTTGACCCAAAAAGGAAGTGTTTGAGTGTGTCACAGGTTGACACCAATTCAAGAGGCATCGAAAAATAATTATAGCAAACTTTATGAATTTGAGCTGATTTAGGAGTTCCTTATTAAAGGGTCCAGATACTTATGTAAATTAAAATGTCAGTTTTTGATTTTAAATAAATTTGCTAATTTTTTTACTTTTACATGATGTTACATTATGTTTTACATTATGTGTCTATACACTGGTGAAACAAATATAAATATAAATCCATTTTACCAACAATACGAGAAAGAACGCAATTGGAACTTATGTATTTGTTGTATAGGAGTTTTTATTTTATTTTATATAAATTATTGGTCACTCAGAAGAAGTGCATTTTCAGTGGAATTTCAGCATTTAACATTGTTTTCAGTAACATTGTGGTAGGGTGTTATTTTATTTAATGTCATAAAAAAATCTTTAAACTTTAGTTTGAACTTCAGATTATTATATTTTGTATTCCGATTTGACCTGACGGTTAAAATCCGCTTACAGATACACACTGTGAGATTGTGTTATCCCTAAGACTAGGTTAATGTTTGTCATAATAGGGGAATAAAAATCTCTGAGACCCTCTAGTGGCTGGCTGCAATATTTAAACATGCTCACTCACATTTTAATGAATGGAAAACAAGCAAAACTCACAGTTAGGTAACATCTACGTACAAATTATGAAATGTCTCTCCTAATATTTTTTTCCTGAAGATGTATAGGAGTTTAATTTCAATGGTGTGTTTGATGGTGTAATTGACAGATTTTGGGTGGAGCCTCATGCATATGCACACACTTTTTAATGGACACTTGAAGCCCTTGTTGAGTTTATAGCTCAGGAAAAATTAACATCTCTCAAACTTTGTACCAAACATTCAGTCTTGACTGGTCTTATTGTACTATAAACTGTTCATAAAGACCTGCAGAGGTTTTCCAGGTTTTTTTTTTTTTTTCAGGTTTCTGGCTCCATACACCAACAAGCTAGAGCACCTTGGAGTGAAACTGAAAAACTCTATAGGTAGATGTAATAATATTAATATGGTTTTGATATTAAAAGCTTTGGATAAAGTTGCACAAGTCGATTAATTTTGAAATATGTACATAATGTATCCATTTAGAGGGCTATATTAGCCAGTGATTCATTTTTAAATATACTCTACCAAAAGAATAAGTGGATCTAGGTGCAAGAGCTATAAGAAAATCTTGGAAAGCAACACCTTTATTTTTAAGATAATATTATATTGAGTGTAAACTGAATGCTATGTACCAGCATATTTTCGGTGTGTTTATTACATTAGATACTTACACTTACATTACTTCTATTAACACAATGTTCAAAAAGCTAATGTCAGCTTCCTAGCAAATGGTAACCCAGTCTGCCTTGGCTCAAAGCTCTGAAATCTTGAGCCATAATGTTTATCAAGCTGAACACAAAAAGTGAAAATTCTATAATTTCTTCAAAAATGTATTCAAGAATTAACTTCAAATGATATAAATATTTGGACATTAACAAAGATAGTTATGTTTTCTGTCTACCACTGTATATCAGAGTTGAAATAAAACAATACATTCACTGTAAGCTCAAAGTGCAGGCTTGGATCACCAGCTTTTTGTTTTTTGGCAGGTGATACTTTGCAAGGCTTTTACTGCAGCTGTCTTCAGGTGCTTCTTGTTCTTTGGCAGGTTGTGCTTTCAGCAAAATCAAATGCATGCTCAATTGTATTCAGATCAGGTGATTGACATGACCATTGCACAACAATCACTTATTTATCATCTATACCGCATTATCCTGTATACAAGGAGACTTAGAGCACCAAACGACTCTGGATGGGGTGCCAATCCATTGTAGGGCACACACACATACACACATGCTCATTCACTATGGGCAATTTGGGAATGGCTAACAGCTTAATCTGCATGTTTTTGGACTGTAGGAGGAAGCCGGAGCAGCCAGACAAAACCCACCAAGCACGGTGAGAACTCCATGCACCCAGAGCGGGAACCAAACCCGGACCCTGGAGGGTTTAAAAAATTAAATAAATAAAAAACATTATAAAAAAAAAAGTTTTGACTTCCTTTCTAAGTATGCTTCTGGTCATCCCTGTGATGTAATAAGCACCCTTGCTTATGTAATACTGTGAAGCACCATCCAATGCGTTTCATTGCATTTGGCTCAATTTAAGCAGAATATATAGGCCTATTTCAGGCTACTTTTATCAGCAGTCACTGCAACAATAAATACGAGGGAACAAGATGTCAAAAGATGGAAGTGGAATGGTTCATATCATGAGCAGTTCCTTTGCATCTCCATAGTATTCTTTTCCCATCATTTTGTTAAAAAGTTGAGCTTTGTCTCATCTGTCATTATAATTTTTTCTAATCTGTTATTCCTATGTTAGAGGCATATCAAATGTTTCCATCCTGTGATGGAATTTGACACAGATACCTCTACCTATCTAAAATCTAAGGGATTTTCTTTAACAAAAAGGGTATTCTTTTCTCATCTACCATCATTTTCCCCCATCATATTAGAGGTCTTTTGGTGTTTTTGAGCTAACTAGTTCTTTCTTTACAAAAAATCCTGAATAATTGAGTTGGCCTTGTAATGATTTCATAATCCACTGCCAGTGATAGCTCTTTTGACTTGCGTGTAAATACGCTCAAATTAATTACTGCACATTTATATATGAATTAAACTGTCAAATTTAAATAGCTTATTTTAATCACATTTAAAGCACTTCCCAGACACACTTAACGGAAAGAATGAGAAAGAATGTTTAAAAACCACCATGAGCTTCTTAGAAGATGTAAACTGGTTTTATAAGTCAATTCTGTATGCCGTAATATCTTTTAACGCTTTGTAACTCTTGGTGAATCGAGCGAGATAATTAAAACTATTTAAAAATGAGCAGTTTCCCAGCATGCTGTGTGGTGTGCAAGATCACCTACAGTAGGTACAGTATAGATCCTCTCCTCTACCTTCATGTTAATCCATTTTCTTACTTCACACCTTATTCACCTATATCTAGATTTTGACCTTTTCATGTGCTAATACACTGCTAAATATTTTACTGTCACAGAGGTGAGTCAAAATGAATTCCAACTCTTCTCTTCTGCATTTGTTCACCATTTTGTAGTCATTTCATGTTGTCAGCACTCTTTGCACTTGACCTTTTATGGAATTTTGTGGGCGTCATTAAAATAACATTGGCTATATTGGGAATGTGCTGTCACATAGCATACATGTTTCACAAAACATTTGTAAATTCCGCATATCATTTAAGTTCTGTTTGTCTTATGCAAAGATTTACATGCAACAAAAGATTGATTGATTGGGCCCAATGGGAGTAAATGGAGCTATATTGTTCACTCATATATACCCCTAATAGACATGCTTTAGTTTATATCCAACTTCCAACAATTACCTGATATATAGTTCACTTTCCATATTGTATAATATACCCTCTTTTTCTTTTGATAATCTACCGCATGGCGGCACAGTAGTGTTGTGGATAGCACTGTCGCCTTGCACCTCCAGGGTCCGGGTTCGATTCCCGGCCAGGCTCGATTCCCGTCTCTGTGTGCATGGA
>JAQMYL010000002.1:11580575-11592941 GCA_030014365.1 Clarias pachynema | reverse complement strand
GTGCCCTGTGATGGATTGGCACCCTGTCCAGGATGTACCCCGCCTTGTGCCCTAAGTCTCCTGGGATAGGCTCCAGGCCCCCGTGACCCTGAATACAGGATAAAGCGGTATAGAATATAAGTGAGAGTGAGTGAATCTACCGCATCTGTTATGATTGTGAGATTACCTACATACAGAACATCAGCTCTCATATAATCACTTTGACATGAAGCAAAATGAATAGCTAAAGACCTGCATTTCCTGAGTTCAATGTATCTTCTTAAAATCAATATTAGGCTAGTGACACATTTTTGTTATCGTCAGGCCCTAGATAAAAGTACACAATAACAATTTTCTCATTTTTGTCTCGTCAAATATGTACAATGTAAAAAAGATGTAGCTTTAATTCCTCGTATATAGTCAAATAGTTTGGGCATTTATTGAAGAAATTACAAAACGGCCCTCAGTCTTTCAAATATAAGTTAGTTTGCTTTAAACAGGTTTTCTGTTATTTACTTCATTAAGGGGAAACATTAAAATTCTCACATAAGGTAATCAAACATACATTACACTGTGAAACAAAGGTTCATTTAAATACTTTATTAGTTTAAATATTGATTTGTAAATGTGAGACTTGAGTAGCAAGTCAGTGGTCAAATATGGTAAGCATTAAAAGCAGCTAACAATCCATGGGTAAATCAAAGCAGAGACAGTATAAAAACCTTGACTTTTAGAATATGTTAAGGCCAAAACTGGACCCTGTTGTTGTGGGTTGATTTTCATTGGCATTGACTGGAAAACTAAACAGAGTTGAGGACACGGTGGAGACAAAAAGCGGGTAATCCGAGAAGAAAAACTGTTCAGGTCTGCAATACACTAGATCTTGGGGAGGAGGTTCACCTTGAAACAAAACTCTAGAATAGACCAAAAATACAATGCCTTAAAATAACACCTCAATCTGATTTAAAATTTGTAACAACACTTGAAACTACTGTTCACTATAATCATTCAATCATTTTGAAATGGTAGAAATATTATTTAAATCAAACACTAAAATCCCAACAAAATCTATTTCAATTCCAGGCTGTAACATTACAAAATGTAGAAAGGTTCACAAAGGTGAATACTTATGACACACTGCATATATTTGGGGCCACTCATGTAATGTAGCTGATATGAACTACCAGGTTATGAGTGGAACTCGAGTTGGGAAGCTTGTTGAAATGCATATACTTTGCAACGTGCTAGTTCCATAATTTGTACTATCTGCAAAAAAAAAAAAGGGGGTGAATCATGTAAATAAAACAAACACTTTTTATATGAAGTACTGTTTATTCAGTCCTTCTTTCTTTTTTTCTTTTTTTTTTTTACCTAAACAAGAAATATCTTCAATTAATTGATTTTGTTGGCTGAAACTAAATTTGTTGGTGGAAATAGAAAGCAAGGTACACAATCTGCACAATTCTAAGTACAGAGAAGTTATGAATTGTGGCAAATGACAAAAGTAGAGGAGTTCTGGAAAACTAGTGCTGTAGTTAATTCCTAATGCTGCAAACAAGGAAAATTAATAAAGGCACAGAGTGCACCCACGTAACAAATGTTCACTGGGCCTATGCTTATGAACAGCCTGTGAACTGCCATGGTTCACATCTACAGGTCAAGCAACTAGGCACATTTGGGGAGCTTAAAAAAAGTGACAGGACAAACTTTGACAGTTTCCAAAAGCAGCATTCAAAATCTCATTTTAATTTGTATATTTACTCCATAAACATTATTACAAAACTCAGCAAGTTACCAATATTACATTGTCACCATACAGGCGGGTTCACAAATATTTAAAACTTTTTCAACAGTTACAACATAAACCAAAAAATACTAGAATAATTTACATGAAAAATCTATAAAACAGCAAGTAGTTCACAAATTAAATTTCGTCTTCGTTTTTCTTTAATTATGTTTTTGTGTCTTTCACAATAACACAATACTCCCACAACAAGGTCAATTTCGTTGTACAAAACTCCCAACAAAAAGGTCGATAATTTTTTTAGGTTGCTCGATATTTTGGTTTTTAAAACCAGAAAACTTTTTATTATCCATCCTTTTCACTGCCTGCATAGGCACAAAAAAGGTTACTCACACATACTAATACTTCACATCACTTTCTAAGAAAAATATACACTTACAAAATATGTTACAAATTGGCACAGAGAAAAATATACAGTATTTTTTGTTATGTCAAGAGTTTAAGAATCCCTCTAATATCAACTCTAGACAATTTTATTTATAAAGCTCAATAATCTTTTCAATCAAAAAGTAATCCAATTAACGTCAAATAATTATGGTGTGGATACATCAGACATAGCCATGTATTATACATTCATAAAGAGAGGATTAGGGTTTTCTCTTGTTCATAACTATATATATTTAGATATAGTCATATTAGGGAGGAGAACATTTGCTTTCTTAGCACCAGTAAGAAGAGGCAGCTTAACAGTGGCACACTGTACAAATCTCAAAGAAGTACATTCAATTGAAAATAGGCAGAAAAGAAGGAAGGCAGGCAAGAGGGCATGACAGCCCATGTGCAGTTTTTTCCATCACCAGCATGTTCTGGTCCTTAGTTACGGCATGCTAGACAGAATGGAGAGAGGCAAACGAACGCAGAGCAAAACTAAAAAAAAAATGTCAGAATGAAATGTTGCAGTAATGAATGAACATACTTTTAGACATTAAGGCATTTTCCATATCCCTTGTCCCTCTAAATATTTTTTATAGACTAATACATTTTTAATCAGAAGTGAATAAATACAACATGCTAGTGTAATTACCAGCCACTTTAATGTAAACACCTGTGTTCTTGCAATTATTCAGTAATGGGGCAGAAGTGCAATGCCATAAACCATGAAGATACAGATAAAGATCCTCAGTATTCACATTTAACACCAGAATATGGCAAAAATGTAATCTCAGTGATTTTTATTATGGCTTTTTACGTGCCAGACAGCCTTAGTATTTCAGAACCTCCTGGGTAATTTTTTTTGGACATTTAACATAAGTGAAAAAAATATTATTCTATATGGTTTTATGCATTGCACTGTCGCCAAATGATCGGCTGATCGTTTAACTACATGAATGAACAGGAGTACAGGTCTTCCTACTAAAGTGGCCGGGCTGTGTTTAATTTCAAATATTCGTGGATATATTCAATTCAATTTTTTTTTTTATATATCTGTAGATATGTAGAAATGGGTCCTGATTCTTGGTTTATTTAGCCCATACACAAGAGAACTGAATCACTAAATGCAGTGACTCTTATACCGCAAGGACATTTCTTGACATTCATAGATGTTAACACGTGTGACCTGTTTTCACAGAAATGTTAGCAATTATAAGCAAATTTCACAGTTGAAATTCCAGACCAACCCATATTTACCCAATACTTCTAACACTTACTGCACATTATTTCCATTCTGATACACAAAATGCAGGCAGTAACTTTACTGTACTATACTTCAGTAATTACTAGGATAAATCTGCAATTGCAAAATATTTCAGGTAAAAGTTTGTGTGTAAATCATTTATGGATGATAATCACCATGTAATTGCTGAATGCTGTCAATATTTCACCAGTTAATGTGTTAGATATGCAATATGCAAATAGGGAAACCTTAAATAGCTTGTATACGTCAGTTGCAACTGGTCAGTTAAACTTTGCACTGTAGCTAATAAGTAGCTTATGTAGCTAATAAGTAGGAGAAATTTCTGATTACTAATTACTACCACGTTCTATAAACTATTAAGGGGAAACTGCATGCCCAAGTCCTCAGGCAACTTGACCAATACTGTTGGATAAATAATCTTTATACCCCTAAAAGGACTTGATGTGAAAAAAAACTCAATTATCTGGAGTGCATTTCTAGCGCACATGAGAAATTTTTTTTTAAGCCTCTTTCAGAACGTCACCCCTAACCCCCCCCCCCCCCTACCCCAAGTTAACAGACTATGAAACTGTTTTTTGTGACCAACATTGTTAATGCATATAGCTCATACAGCTGGTACAATATAACATTAAGTTGCATGTATCATGCATGCACTTTCTCACCATGAATCAATTTAGTGTCAATAATCTGTCTACCTGTATGTTTCTGGAGGTGTAAGAGGAAACCTGGAAACCGCTAAAATCCATGCAGATGGTATCCCAAGATCACGTTCAAAACCTTGAGGCTGAGAAGCTACTGTATCACCCTTTCACCTGAAGATTTTCAAAAAAATGTCCTAAGAAATTATCTATGTTTAACTGACCAGTTTACTGTCGTGATAAACAATTTGCTACCTTATGATTATCTGAATAATAAGTTGTCTCGAAATAAGTGGACTGAAATTTTTTTTTTTTGGCCTTCTGTACCAAAAACCAGTGCACAAAACTTTCTTTAAGAGTTTGTTAGCCATGTCATTTGGAACACAAAATCTTTTAATAATTCAGTTACATGAGGTCTCTGTACATTGTAATATTTCCTAAACCTGCATTGGAGGCGTATACAAACCTATGTAAATTATGTAAATTTCTCTCAAAGTATTTCTTTTGATTTCAGCATTCATTTAAAATAACCTGAAATGGGCATTCCTATGAATTTTTGTAAAAGGAATCACATAAGCATTACCATGCTAACCCTTTAATGTCAGTATGGTGTCCTTGGTTATCCAGAACAGTGTCCATATTTTCTTCTGTGCTTTTCATCGGTCCTTGCTTGACTTTATTTTCAAAGCCACGTAATGCTGAGGTAAATTGATTTTGGCAAGTCAGTGGAAAAGAAGAGGACAGTCCAGTCTTGTTTTGGTTATGTGAGTGGCTATGTACCACTGTCAGCTGCAGGTGCTCTACGTAATATAGGATCCCAAAAAGAAAGAGGGAACAATCTGGAATGTTAACTCTCACACTCTTCAAAGGGTACGGCCAAAATTCTTCTGAATAGTAAATTCAACAGCCAGTTTTTATGTAGCTAATAAATTTGCACAGGGTTTACATTTGGCACATTGATCTTTAGAACTCTTGTTGTCATTAAATAGTGCATTTCTGTACAGTGACACCCAAAAAAGTGAGATTCCATGGCTTAGAAATGTCCCTCTAACATAGGTTCCAGTAATACTCCTGTAAAAGCATAGTAAAAGCATAAGAATAAAATTATAATTCCATGCCATCAGTAAGAAAAAATAGGACAAAATGTTAATCTGATATGTCTTTGATACAAAATGGTCCCAATATGTGCTATCAACGTTTTTAGGGCCTACAAAGGATTTTGCTTATCCAGGATAGTAGGATGAGCATTTTGAATTGAAAAAGTCAGGCAGTATGGGGGAGAGAGCAAGATGAGGTCATCCTGTTTTGCATACAAAATCTAATTGAGGAGCTTACTTTGCACAACAGCATTTTTTTTTTTTAATCCAAATAACTATGTTTCAAACAAAGAAGTATAATAACACACAATTAGGATAGCAAATTTCACTTTTATAAAATGGCTCCCAAGAAGACACATTGCATTTATGAAGGTTTTTTTTTTTTTTATCTTTAGACAAAAAGAACGAAAACAACTACAAGAAAAATTGCAAAAGCATGAAGAAAATGCAGCCATGGTAGGTTAAAATCTCAATCAAGCCTCGCACAATCACTCAATAGGTAGTTTGTAAGTACATGTAGTTTCTCATGCAAGATATCTATATCTTCTTCAGAGGGCCAAAATAAGAAAGGGTGGGTCAAGGGTAATTTCCATGCATCTCCGGCTTTAAGTCAGTGCAGGTGTGCCAGGGTGTGAGGACTGAGCGGGAAATGGGGAAAAGTGAGGAACGTGCATCAGCAGCTAGTTACAATGTATTACCTCAGTTTTTCAAATGAGGTCATCAATGCTATGTCCTTGTTTGGGTCAGCCCGCTTGCCTTTAAGGTTTTCAATCCGAGGGAATTTAGAGCTGGTTTTATGACGATACATTTTTTTGTGTGCTGGTCCATTTACGCCTGGTACCCCAAGATTAGACTTATCAAACATGTTACAGCCCAGAGTCAACTGGGGGAAGAGAGGATGAGAGGCATTGAACTTAGCTTGAGACTTGCCACATTTCCCCCCTCCTTTCTTGCCTTTTGCCCCTTCAGCAGACACGGAACCTTTTTTCTTGGGTTCAGATGAGGTTCCTGCAAGGATTTTTAGTGTCTTTAACTTTAGACTATTTACTTCTGAGGGTAAACAGATGTCTGTAGCAGGGCCCCATATCGGCTCAATCGAGGTCATCATGAAACGCTGCACTTCGGCCATCCCTGATACAATGTTAGAAAGGATGTTGGATGGCTCTTCAAACTCTCGCTGGTCATCTGTGTAACCGTTGGTCTCTGACCAGCCTATTCCAGGCCAGTCCTCAGAGCTGCTATCTATCAGCTGATGTGTCATACACTTTGTGTCCCCAAGCTGGCCTTTAGTCTTTTCATCCAATAAGGCTTTTAGCTTTTTTGATGCTCGTGAATTCTGTCTTGGGGTCTTGACCTTCTCTCCCTTTGCAGGTTTTGGTTTGGCTGCTTTGCTTTTTTTAGAATTTTGTCCTGAATTATGCCTGTTGCTGCCTTTCTTCTTTGAGCCTTTTTTCCCATTGATCATTTCAGCACCATGCTCATCAAAGTCAGTTTCATTAATTGGCTTCTTTTCCTGGCTGATATGGTTGTCATTATTAGAACTGTGCAACTGATACTGGTTATTATCTACTCCAAATCCAGGCAGGTGTTCTTGGTGTTCTGTCATGTTGCAATTCCATTTCACCTCTTGAGTACCCTCCGATATTAGCTCAGACCCATTCTGGAGAACCTTGGAATTTCCTGATATCTTCAGCTCTCGCCATGTGACCTGTGGGGACAAGTTGGGGGTCTCAGGAGGTGAGAGCTCCGACAGTGATGCATGTCTGAATTTATCAGGAGTGAAGTTAGATATATCAAGCAAGTCTGTTGACTCCCTCAGTGGTGTGATTGCTTCAACGTTCTGTTGAATCACCAGTTTGGGACTGCAGTGGGCCAGAAAGTTCTCATTCACATCATTCTCACCATCTTTCTCACAAGCCTTAAGACTTAAAGAGCTGTAATTGCTGGAAGTAGCTGACAGTGAGCCAACTGAATCGAAACTGATAAGCCTTCCATTGTTACTGTGCAATGTCCCTCTTTGAAACTGTAGTTGGCCTTCCATACTGGGAACCTGACATACTTGAAAATCTGAATCAGCTGGTAGTGCCTGCTCTGGCATGTAATTTTTTTCATAAAGGATTCTGTTGTTATCCAGCTCCAACTGACTGTACCCTGGAACTGCAAGGTTTTCTGCTATTGGCAAAGACATGGTACTAGGGAAGTTGTTGGGCAAGATTGCTGTCTCAGGGACATCAGAGTTTGTAAACTGCTGATTTGGGTCAATCGGAGTGTGCCACATTTGAGTGAGACTGGGGCAGTTTTGAGGCGACTGTTGGAGCTCTGATTCAGAGGGTGGGGAGAGTACGCAGCTTTGCGCTAGTTGAAGAGGAGTAAATTGCTGCTCTTCCAGAGAGAGACCCAGAGATTGTTGCCTGGGGTTCTGCTGAGGAAAAAAGGAGCCACCAGAGCCACCCAAGGAGTCTGAGGCTTCCAACAAGGTCTGCAGATAGCCTCCAGGGATAACAGACATACCTGTAGCCACATCATCAGATGATGTAGCTTTGTTATAGGAGCATGTGTTAGTCATGAAAACGATTTTTTCAGTGGTCTTAGCTGTTTGACTCTGAGGACTGTGTATAGCTGAGTTCATCTCTGTTTTGATTCCACTAATGTCCGTATTTTCTGTTGCCACACAGGCTTCAGTCATGTTTGACTTGATTTCGGTGTTCTCTTCAAATTTCTTCATTCTCTCACTCCTGATCCTTGCTTCACTTTTGAATTTCCGAATTCTAACCATTTTATTTCCTATTCTTCTCTCCTCTCTCCGTTCTGATCTGCTCTTTGGGGTAACAGTGTGCATGATGTCATCTGGGTCTAATGTACTTAAACAACTGGGGGCTGCTATTGTTAATGGTCTTGCTGTGGGAGCTGTCTCACATTCTGAGCCAGATTCCTGCTTCAGGTCAGAGTAACAGAAGTCCTGCTTGTGGGGTGACTGCAGCACAGCTTGAATCCTCTGAATCCTAAGTCTGTTTGCACGCTTGTGTTTCCTTTTGGGAGGGCTAGAACTAAACATGCGATTACCATTAAGGTGAAAATTGTGTTGATCGTCTGCATGCAGTCTAAGCTGTTCTTCATGCTCCCTTTGTTTCTTCTGCCAGAAATCCTTCAGAGGTGCCAGTTTTTCATATTTGCTAACTGTGTTGTCGGTTAAACACACAGTTGTGACTGTTGGATCAGTTTTGCAGAGCTTTACACACATGTGTTTTTCCCCTTTAAATCTGTTGATAATAATATATTTAATTATCACGGGTGGTTCTTTCCGGGAAGATTTTCTTCTCTTTTTAGGGCACCAGTCATCATCCTCTTCCTGTCTTGGACCAGTAGGTGTCTGTTCACGCTTTTCATTGTTTTTTTCACTGTCAATAGAGTCAACATCATAAAGGTAGTCATCACTGTACCTGACTTTTCTTTTTGCTCTCAAGCCATAATTTAGAGGGTTGGAAGAGCAAACATTCTTTTGTGAAAATAAGTTTCTCTCTTTGCTTAGAAGAAAAGTGTCAATAGACCCAGTGCTAGAGCTGTCATCACTATATTCCTCTGAGTCTTCAGTTGAGTTGCTGGAATCAATGAAGAAGTTCATTTCTGGACTGTAATCAGATGCTCTCTCTAAGGAGCTATTACTGCCATTTTCTTTATGTTCATTCTCTAGTGCAAGGTCTTCAGATTTAGTTAAGAGGTCATCTGCATTCTTCTTTACCACACTACCCTCTGTTTTTGTGGAGTTTACCATGACACTGGGGAAAAAGTTAAACTGGGTTTCTTCCTGCAAGACATTTGTCTTTTCCCTCATGTTGTCCTGGAATGACTCATAGCGGATTTTCAGCGAGCACATGTCACTGCTCAGGGCAGAATCATCGTCATCGTCAAACATATAGTTATCCACATCTTCTTCTGAGAAAAGATTTACTGAGAGCTCATTTTTTGAACATAGGTCCAGCAATTCTATTTTGCTCTCACTGATAAAGGACTCGATGTAACCCCAGTCCTGGTTTGAACTGGGGAGCAGACCATTCTCTCCATTGCATTTGTCTAGCAGAAGACCTTCAAACATGCTTCTGGATGTCTGATCTGGGTCATTTTCTGTCTTATCTAAATTCTTTTTCTCTCCGGTCTGAGATTTAGGCATGGGAAAGGTCAAAAGCTGGTCAGCCAGTAGCTGCTCTGAGCAATTGCCTGTTTCACCGAGGCCGATACACTGCATGTTGGAGATGGAGCAAGCATCATATTCACGGTCCACGTCAGTCATTTTTAGATTAATAATAGGCTCAGTATCCAGTGCATCCTTTGTCTCAATGGCGCAGCCCAGGCAAGTACGGTTTTGCTGGATTAGGCAGTCCTCTGTCATCTCAGACATGCCAATTGGCTCCATCATGGTGAGGGATGCTTTATTACTGTCCTCTGACAGGGACCAGGGATTTACATCCTTGGTAACACAAGCTGTGAGGGATATGGCACAGCTGCTGGACTCATCAGTAGGTTGCTCAGGTGTCTTCGTTAGAGTTAGAGGTGAGGGTGGGCTTGGGAGGCAGTACTCTCTTAATGCCAATGCTACTCTATGGCCGTCTGAACCACTTCTTTGAGCACTCAATACAGCAACCGAGGAGGACAGGGGGAAGGTGTTATCTGTAGCACCATACAACTTTAGGTTACCTCTCAGGTCACATGATCCTACACAAAGACAGAAAAGCATAATATCAGCACATTACAACATACAGTAGATATTAATGGCATTAATTACTTACTTATTTCATTTGTATACTCAAAGACAATTTCAACAATGAAGTCAATCCCTGAATCAATATAAAGACTATATATATTTACAGACTAAATAAATAATATCCTCCCCAATTCCCACTATGTGGCAAAAGCATGACCCCTGAAACTTGGGGAGTACACAATTATCTAAAATGTCTTTGTATGCTATAGAATTTAAGTGGGCCAAACCTGTTCCAGCATGACAATGAGGACAAAGGGAGTTCCATAAACACATGGTCTGCTAAGACTGTAGTGGAAGAACTCAAGTGGTCTGCACCTCAGAGACCTGACCTCAACCTCATGGGACACCTGAATGAATGCTGACTATGTGCCAGGCATTCTTGCCTAACATCACTGCCTGACCTTACCATTGCTCATGTGGCTGAATCAATAGACAATCTCCAAATGTCTAGAATCACAAAAGTTCCCAGTTTTCCATTAAAAAAAGCCATGCTTTTACTTTCATTGAGAAGTGTTGGTGGTTGCCTGTTTTTTATGTTCAATATGCTCTAATTTCTTACTCCACATAACCTGAAGTAACACGCACCCATATAGGTTACGATCCTTCCTTCCGAAACACAAAGTGGCAGCAATACGGTAGCTTTGGTAAAATGAACATGCGTTTGATAATTTTACCAGATAATAAAAGTGGTCTTTGTAAATGTGGTATTTTATGCCCAAGTTCAATGACAAAAAAGCGTACAAGTGTAGACATGTTTTAATATTTTAAAATTTCAAGAAGCAAAACACATCAGTAACCATAACAAAAGCAAAACAGTTTGAAACAGTAACGCAAAAATGACAACAAACACAAGGAAGAGAACAAATTAAAACATTGACGTCACATAGATAAGTTACGTTAAACAATGTGCAGGTGAAAATTACAAGGATCATGTGACTATGAAATAACTGTAGTGAAGTGAATACTGGGAAATACAGGTACTGGGTAGTCCGGGACATGAAATGTCATCATAAAAATCTCACAGAAAACGAAAACACTTCAGAATACAGAGAAAATCAAGACATCTAGTCCAACTTTTACTAACTTGCTCTGAGCAAAATAACTCAGAAAAAGAGTGTTAGCCAGCAACCTTAAGTTCGCCTAATCAATAAAATTTCATTTCCTAGCTAGGAATCTATCCGTATTATTTACCTTCACCAGACTCTTAAAAGACATACTCTACTTAACAGAGGGTTTGCAGAAAAATACTGGCTTTCTAATGCAACACAAGTCAAGGTTTAGATGCAAATAATATAAATTCAGTCCCATATGAGGAAAAAGCTTAATGTCTTTTAGCCACATTTTAACCTTGCTGAATTTGACAATCAGGATTGACTTGAATTCATTCTCGTCCTTGTGTGGGGCCAGCATTGCTTTATCATCAGCTTATATAATTATTAAAACATTTGGATTCTATACCATTTACAAAGATTCAAAATTAACTTACTTCTTGATAATGGCCTAGAACCTCAACTTTGTGCTACTGTAAAACAGTTCAACTTTAATTGAGACAAACCTGCAGCTAACAACTTCTCCAATTCTACGTAGACTGTGGTTAACAGTAGCAAGATGTAAAAAGCACTCTTGTAATTTAATCAGTGAAGCAAAGTAGGCACATATCTATTAAATAAGACTTTTCTAAAAATCTATAAAAAATATTTGACTCGTTAAAATATAACTGCTCATGAACCACTTTTTTCCAACACTCTCCAAAATTAGACAATGTTTAAATGGGTATAAAACTTTTTGATCTACAGCCCTTTTTATACTGGCAAAGATTGAGGTTTTCATATATTTCAAAAGAATATAATGTTCTAAACACACAGTTGACAATATGAGATATAAAGAGAATAAAATTACAGCTGGTACGTAAACCTGGAAGCTCTCCTCTCCTCTTCACTACTCTTACAACCTACGTATGGATGATGTGATGAAAATGACATGCATTGACCTACAACAATCATACAGTTACTCAATTTTCTTTACAGGTTCAAAAGTAACTGGACAGGCTATCATGATTAGAAACATTGAAGGCTTTTTAATAATAAAAAACTTATTGCATGAAGTCTGGGACCCATTGACCTCAGCAAATTATGAGTTTTGTTATTAGGGCAAACTTCAGTTGCTGCTTGTTTTTGGGACTTCTGCCTTCATTTTTGTCTATAGTAAGTGAAAGGAATTCTGAGCTGAGTTGAGGCCAGGTGACTGACTCAGCCCTTAAAGAACATTCTGTTTCTTTGCTTTGAGTTTCTTTTGCAATACGCTTTGGGCCATTATGCATCTGTATTGATGAGCACAGTCTTCTTAGTTTTAAATCTGAACATATAATTCTATACACTCCAAAATTCTTCAAAATACTTACAAAATAAAAAAATTATATATATATATACAGTGGAACCTCGGATTACGAGCAT
>JAQMYL010000002.1:11558761-11569912 GCA_030014365.1 Clarias pachynema | reverse complement strand
TCCGATGCCAGCTTTTTTTGTGGTATCGGCAGCATTTCCGATACCAGTATCGGAATCGGAACAACCCTAGTTACAACCCTGGAAACACCATTAAAAACTGTATTATACCAGTTTGGTGATGTCAGTGGGTTGGCAGATTGATTGATTATTACAAGCAAGAGATACACACTAATACACACTAAGTCATTAATTTAATTTAATTTTATTTAATTTAATAATTTATTATAACATATCTGACCCTATAATTTTACTCACCTGAATACTGGGTGATGTCGCACTAACAGCACCATATTCTATGTTGTTCAGGAAATGGCCAATAGCAGTATAATATGTTGGAAATATAAGAAAGCATAAGGCTGTCCCTGGTTCCTCGAAGTTTCAGAGATTGCAGAGATGTAAATATACAATCACATGAAGTTTCACTGAAATATATAATAAATTATTTAACCCTGTGATGGACGGAGGTATTTGAATACATCAATTTCACAGAAGTGTGCAACAGCATCAAAGCAACCATTAATTTCAGCTCAATTAATACATCAGCTTCAGCAGCATGGAAACAAAACCCACCCGCTAGCTCTATATCTTAAGGCTCTTAAGTATTATTCAGTGATATTTTTACTTTATTGTACTGTTATCTAAAGGTGTTATTTAACGATTTGGCAACATTTGGCAATAAATTGGGTCTCAAATTTTCTTTTTCTTATCCACGTAGAAAAAAATGAAATGCTGGTTGATCAAGAGTTGAACTGCGGTGGCACGACGTGCATTTGGACATTTAGTTGCTTAAAGCTGAGTTACAGCTAAATAAACACACAAATGAACATCTGCTTAATTTGGTATGTAAAGCCAGCCAGTCAAACGAGTTAATGCATTATACAGATTGTGTTTACAGACCTGACCAGGAGCAATGTGGATAAATGTGGGTCCAGCTCCATCCCATTCACCAGCAATAAATTTCTCCAAGCACTGGAATAGCACTGCCAGTGTTTATTCTGTTTATACTGCTTTATTTCCTCAGGAGAGATACCTGGCTGCACTGGGAGCCGGCTGATTTGAGACTGAGACGGGGGCAGTGTCTACAAAATGACTGACAGGCGTCTCATCCATAAGTGTAAACAAGTCTTCCGGACCATAGCACAGAGTTCTTTTCTCAGCCGTGTAATGCACTCAGGCCGGGGATGCGGCATAAGACTTCTCTTTTTTTGTGCTACTTTTCTTCATGATTGACATGATATTTAAACTAATTAAACATCACAAAATTGCTCCAAGCACCTTTAAACTGATCACTTATACTTGTAAAGCTAAAAGAAGTGAAACGATGGAGCTGAAGTCATTCGACAAGGAACAACTTTGACCAAGCAAAGGTGGAGCAAAGGTACAGACTTAACGTACAAGCACCAACTGTGATGGAGAATCGCCACCTCACAGTCTCTACTATGATGTAACTATGATGTAACAGTATAGGGTCCTGCGTGTAAGAGACTGCAGTCAGTAACATGTGAGACGGGGAAGCGCAGCATCAGCTGCTGGTCATCCCAGGGACACTGATGGTACTGTATGATCATACCGCTCTTCACTTATACGAAGGACTGATCACTTGAATCTGACGTATTTGATATTTGATTTAATTGCTTAGTGCTTATTACAAGAGGAAAGCAGTAACTTATGTTATGCTATGATTGTTATTTAAGTGTTTTCACAAAAAATATAATATGATGTTGTATATTACATGTTTCCTAAAGGGTTAATAGAATAGTATGTGCTTAGTTAAATACTTTTGTTGTTGTATTTGTTTACATTTTATTTAACTAATATTTATTAGAAGTAGCGATTTAACTATTATTCACCAGAAATAGTGATGTACGCTTTTTCTGGTTTTTCATTAAACGTTATCGACCACTTAGTTGAATCTACTTTGAACAATTGTTGTGTAACCTGCAAAGCTGTCAGACTCAAGAATTAAAAAGTGATTCCGGAGTTGATCCTCATGCCCCCTGTAGTTGGCTAATGGCTTTTTCCGAGTTTGAAGCAGAAGCTGATGTGCAAATTCCCAGTAACTTGACACTACTCATATGAATTACATTTGAAAAAAAAAAATAATAAACATACTTTGTACTTAATTTTTTTTTAGAGAGTAAAAGTCAGAAAGTCACTCCCTCTCACTCAATCACTCACTCACTCATCATCTATATAGTACTACATCCTGTATTGGACATGAGGTGGGCCAGTCCATGGCAGGGCACACACATACACTCAGACAGTCATACACACACGTCAATTTTATTTGTGTAGCGCTTTAAACAATGGTCATTGTCACAAAGCAGCTTTTACAGAAACATAAGAAGATTATGCAAATGTGTATGAAATGTAAGAAAATACCACGTATGAATCAAAACGATCAGATTGTCCCTGACGAGCAAGCCGACGGCAATAGGAAGAAACCATTGAGAGGAACATATTTTGGTCATATTTTGTTTTACGCTGCTGGAAGTTTAATATACAGTAACAGATGATGTGGTTATATGGAGTCCAGTTCGTTATAAGAGCCTCAGGTATCAAACTGTAAGAAATTCCCATCTTGAACTGAGCAATTAACTTAATCTGCATGTCTTTGAACTGTGGGATTACCCAGAGGAGACCCACTAAGTGCTGGGAGAACATGCAAACTCCATACACGCAGATGGACAAGGGAATCAAACTCAGACCCTGGAGGTGCAAGGCGACAGCGCTAATAACTAAGCCACCATGCCGTCTCACTTATGCTCTATGCCACTTATTCTGTACAGGGTCCTGGCAGCCCTGGAGCCTATCCCAGGGGACTATGGGCATGAGGCAGGGTACACGCATCGCAGGACAATCCTTGGTAGGACACACAAGCACACACACTCATACACTATGGGAAACATTAAAATGCTAGTTAGCCTCCCCTGCGTGTCTCTGGACTGTGGGAGGAAACCCACCAAGCCTGAGGAGAGCATGCAAACTCCACCCACACAGAACTGAACGAGAGAATCGAACCGTTGACCCTTGAGATGGCACCACGCCGCCTACATTAACGTCTTATAAAATCTCAAAGGTCTATTTTTCTCAGACAGCCAATCAACATCAGCCAATCAGCTATAATCAAATAATCATTTATCAGTCATTCATCCATTACAGTTTGGCATTCAAGTTCATTAGTGCAGGGAAAAAAAACTATCAAGAATTGTGGCTTGTCATCTGCTTTGACTTGTCTCATGCTACATAATAGCTTCAGCACTATATCTGTCCATGTGTTTCTGACCCTGGATAAGACACTGCACTACAGTGAAATCTCCTGGCCTATCCTCAGTAAACGGTAAACTTGTATATAATGTCATGTCTTTTGCCCATCTAGAATGCATGAACCCTATCTAGTCTGTAAAAACATGCCGAGGTAAATGTGTTTAATTTATAAACATTAATTGGCTGTAATGGATTAAGTTACCCTGTTTTGTTTGCTAATCCCAGTAACTAAAAAATAGCTTAATAAATATTGGTTATTAAAAAAAAACCATGATATTTAACTTCTTTATTAATAATTAATTAATTTCTTAGCCAACTACACAGTATTAGTCAGATATAGAGATGTTTTCCACATGAAAATATCACTAATTATTTTTTATTTACAAGTGAATTTGTGTAAGGCCACAGGGCTAACCACTACGCTACCGTGTCATGATAAAATGTAAGCATTCATTAGACTATCAAGATCCGAAGAAGATTAGAGGAAAGAAGTAAACAGAAGGGACAAACTATACATTTCAATAATACCGTGACAGTGCTATTTTCTGAAGTTGGCTTTTATAAAGTTGAATAAAGCAAAAAAAACAGGTAGAAAACTCCAACCTCACCTACACACTTGCAGTTTAACAATATGAAGTTTCTGCATACGTCTTTACCAATGTGAACATCTCTTTTTGTTATTATTTATATAACTGTACTTACTATACTTGCTATAATTACTAAGGATATTGGAATTGATTATGATTAAATAACTGCAAATCAAGCATTTTCATGTTAAAATGAATGAATTATCCATCATCCATCCAGGAACCTCTGTAGTCAAACTAGGGAGTGTAGGGGCAAGTGGTGAGCATTGTATTTATTCCCATTTTGTACAACTGTGGTAGGACCTCCGGTCAACATTCACACACTACGGGCAATTTGGGAATGCCGGTTTGCCAAATCTGTATGTTTTAGGACTGTGGGAGGAAACCAGAGAACCCAGAGGAAACCCACCAAGCACGGGGAGAATGAGCAAACTCCATGCACACACAGACCAGACAAGGGGATAAAACCCAGGACCCGGAGGTGCAAGGCGACAGTGCTGACCACCAAGCCACCGTGCATGTACAACTTTAAATATATACTAAAGGTTATCCTGATGCCCGCATGCTACCATTACCTGTGCATGGAGTTCATGCTGCTCCAATATTTCAGCAGTTCTTACTTCTGCCTGTCTGTCGCATGTGCCATCGCTGTAGATGCTCTGCAGTATGATCCGGGGTTTCAGCAGCCCCGAGCTTGGTCTGACATAGCAAAAAGATGCTGCTTACTTAAGGTCAGGAGGTTAATATTCAATTCAGGTGGACAGCCAACATCAGAATGGGTAAAAGTGTGATCACTGTGACTTGTTGTAGCCAAATGGGCTGGTTTGAGGTTTTCAAAAACTGTTGATAGAACTCTTTTTTTGTTGTTGTTTGTTTGTTTGTTTTTGTTGATGAGGTCAGGGGAGATTTGGCAATACTGTTTTGCCCCAACAGGAAGTCCAGTGGTAACACATAGGGTTCCAACCTTCTTAAGCTCTCTCCTTCTTACTCATTCTCTATACCACTTATCTTGTTCAGGATCTCAGGAGGCCTGGACCCGATCCCAGGACTTGGGTAGATAGGGTGACATTCCATTGCAGGACACACAAGAACACACACATTATGGGGAATTTGGAAACGCCAATTAGCCTAATCTGAATGTCTTAGGACTGTGGGAGGAAACCGGAGTACCCGGAGAAAACCCACCAAGCACAGGGACAACATGCAAACTCCACATACAAAGACTCAAGGTGAGAATCTAACCCTAGATCCTGGAGGTGCGAGGCCACAGTGCTAATCACTTACACCACCATGCCGCCCTTTCTTAAACTACTTTTAATAAAGGGGTAATGGATAATATTTCCTTTATCGTTTAATATTATATATGCAGTATAAGAAAATATGGGATGCCTCACCTCCCTTTGTGACTTCGGGTATAATAAGCATTGTACTGTACAGTACAAGACGGTCCTGTATTATGGGCAGGTGGCAGCACTAGTAACACAATTAACTAGTCATGACTACAGCAGTAATCAGAAATGCATAATACATTAAATCTTGAAGCAGATGGACTACAACAGCAGATCACCTCAGGTTCCACACCTGTCACACCACAGAAATTTGACGGTACTGTAGGCATAGACTCACTGAAACTGGAGTGTCAAAAATTGGGGGGAAAAAGTATATTGCCAGGTCTTCCCAATCTTGTTATCCGGCTTCTGTGAGTCTTCGCCTGGCACATTTTGTTCTGCAGTCACTCACTTTAATTATCCAGATATCTGGCAGACTTTTACATGGACTGTGAATCACAGCTTCAGGGTTTGAACTTGTAAACTAGTTCTTGTCTTTAATGTAACAGAAATTCACCATGTCACATATTTAATATGCAACGAGTAAAGGGGGGATCGTTCAGACACGGCCTCCACCACACCTTCTAATGCAGAAAAGAAACTTGGAACAAATTGACATGCTTATGCTACGAGAAGTGAAGATAGTTTAATTTAAAAGAATAGGTTCAGCAGTTGCTTTGCCATTTTATGTAACTTCACACTTTTGAAAAAGAAATCATTCTGGCAGCCAAGCTAGACTCTGCACCAGCCCAGCACGCTAATCAACCTTAATTTAAGTTTAATTTGATTCGTTTGGTGTTAAAAAAAAAGAAAAGAATCTTTTCTATGAGTGTCTGTCATGGTTAATATGACTAACATAGTTATACAGCAGCATTAGTAAGGCTACATTGTCTGCAGGGTGGACAGGCTTTGGGGAAATGCAAACTGTGGACAGAAGGCGACAGCGCCCACTGACGCAATCTCACCCGACTGGGTGCCTTTTCTTGGAAACGGTGTTGCTGTTAGTGACAGTAATGTGTCATCCTACAACTATTTACACTTTTTAAAGATCAGATCCATAATGATGCTGTTTTAAGACAAATGCATATCTTTAATCACAGTGCACAAAAGTAACCCCATCCTATCCCTGCACGTCTTTCCTGTTTTATTCTAGTAATGCCAATGAAAGGATTCTGCACTTAAAAGTAAATTGCTAAAATGATTTAAAATTTTTTTTTTAAAGATAAATTCACTGATGTATGTGCTGTGTTAGTTGCAACTAACCAGTGATGCATCCGGCCAGCACAAGCACTAACAAAAGAAACTATTTTCTATTACCTTTATCACTCACGATTGTTTAAAGAACAGGTATTAGGCTTATTTTACAAGAAAAATAAATCCGCAGTCAAGGGCAGATCCAGATTTAATGTGGGTTACTACTATAGAAAGGCAGTGGAACCTAATAGAAGTGGTTTAGAGTTGACAAAAATGAGTTGTGTCATGTAGAAGATAGTACTTGAAACATAATAGACTATTATACACAGGCTCTTTAAGCCACAAATTTGAGCTGTGACTGAATTCATCTTTGTACTCAACATGTCAATCCCATTTTTACAATCAGCACGGGTTGTCAAGTGAAAAGCGTTGAGAGCCTTCAGCCTTTTCTGTAGTGTTAACGCAGTAAGGAATGCAATTTGAAACTACGCCATCATGCCATGCAAGCTTTGTAAAGGCAGCCTTAAAATTTTATGTTTCTCCAAAAAATGCCATACTCCCTGATCGAGTCAAATTCTCAGTACAGTGGAGGCAGCCATCTGGGTCAGAGGTAATCTTCTAAAAGTCAGTCTGTTGACATTTAATATGCTGTTTGTTGCATGACAGGAAGGCATCTAGAGAAGCAGAAAAATCAACTCGGAAAAGGATGATTTGTGAGCCGTAATATTAAAAGAGAGAGAGAGAGAGAGAGAGAGAGAGAGAGAGAGGGAAAAAAAAGTGAAGGGATTCTATCCATCCTCTAGCCTTGGCCTGTGAAATTGTGTTGTGCTGCATATTTGTCTGTGTGTTGAAGCCAAGAGGATGGGGAAGGGTTGAGTTTCACCATCTGTTCTTATCTGCCTCTCATTATCCCCACTGTTGACATTCACTCGTTAATTGATGGGTAGCTTGGAGAGGCTCTCCTTGTACTGTGACAGGGATCCTAGGAAAAGGCGTGTGTATATGACTAGCAGTAGTAAGCTGTCTCATTGTTTGCTTTTCCAAAAGGTCAAGAAAGAGAAGGCGAATAATCTTACCCTCTCACGAGTACATATGTGGCCTTGTCACTAAGGCGCTTCCCTGCACTCGCCGGTTTAAACGAGTCATCTACAGTTTTGGCATTTCTGTCTTGTCGTTAACGTTTAAATACTCCTGGGTCGGCGAATAAAGAACAGGACGTAAAATGCATTGCCGGGGAGGAAAACAATACGCGCTATATACGCGCCCGAGAGCCTAATACTCCCTCCTAATTCTTCCGCTGACTCGTTTCTCTGTTTCCAACAAAGGCTTCACCTTTGACAGATGACAATACTGATAAAACGATGTTGTGAGGGTGGGTTTTGACAAGCCATGCAACGCAAGAAGAAAGGAGGCAGAGAAGCAGTGGCAGGCGCTAACAATAGCTTTCAGAATCGAGCCGTTCTTTCTTTATGCAGAGGCAGCAGTGCGACAAATAACCACCCTCCATGCACGTGAGCCGGTCAAAACAGAACAGCCATCCCTACGGAGAAGATCACACAACCTTATTTGCTGCTAAATTTACTGAACCTCAAGGAGCGTTTCAATAACACGTCTGTCTTTTGTTATATGACTGTACCGCAGCCTCACACGAAGCACCCTTTAAAAACGAGCAGATTTTCGCAGGAGTGAAGTGGGCAAAGGGCATGTCATGACGATACCAGGTGATTCTGGGCCACTGGTCATCGTCCTTCCTGTCTCACCAGGTGACGGGATCCAGCGAGGTGTTAAAAGTTGATTAGGTGTCTAAAGGTCACCTACCCACGACCGTGTCAGCATCCAAGAGACCCACAGTCTTACAGTTTAATGAGCCAAAGCTAGCTGCATTCAGCTAATGGAGCTGCTGCTCACTGGTCACAAAGGTCTGGACAGGTGCGCTGTAGCGGCACATACACTGATTGATGAAATAATGCAGCCAGAAAAAGAAAAAAAAATCCTGTAATTGATGGAAAAACACATTTGTTTGTCTTGATCACATATTGGAAAATACATAGCAATCCAGCATGGCAATAATCGTATCCCTGTGCAGCATGTGCATTAAATGATATCTAATAGGAGGCAAAAAAGGTCATCTATCTGAGATGTAATTATCCCACTTGCAGGCTTGGTTCTCTGCATGCCATTTCTGTTTGCTTGCCTGAATCCAAATCAGGAGCATGGGGGGCAGGATGCGGTAATGCTGCAGTGATCACTGCTAATACAAGGCACATCATGTCCTGGAGGTGTTGCAGGCAGCGCAGGCATTCTATCAATGTCTTTTTCCACTCAGACGCTACGCTATTGGGCCGACACATTATTGCTGAATTCAATCAATATTTTTTATTACCTCCACTTTGTTCTGCCTGTGCTCAACCTGCAAACTAATCAACATTTATAGTATTAAAAAAGTCCCCTGGCTCTGATGTTTTGGAACGGTACAGATACATATCAGTGTGGGCTTCTAACAGGACATTTTATGATTGACAACAACATGTCACTTTAAGAGCCATGTTCAATTAAAACATGTTTCAATCTAGACCACTCTGGGAACCGAGGGGAGCCAAAGAAAAAAAACTATATTGATAGTCATTTATATCTTTGTCAATTTATAACGTGTCAAAGTGGTGTTTATTTTCTATAGGTTATATTTACTATATGTTCTTTTGTAAAAACAGCTGTAATTATTGACTTTTTCTGACCGAAACCAGTAAGGCCCTGTTGATTGTATCAGCGCTATCACATTAGAAACATTATTAAAATAAACATCCATAAGTCATCCACCCACTAAACAAGTTACTGATAATGTCACAGTTCCTCTAAAGGAGTTATTCCTTGCCACTTTCTCGCTTATGGATTTCTGTAAAGCTGTTTTGTGACATTGTTATATAAGACGGACAAATAAAACTGAACCGAACAGCATCCACATCTGGGGGGCGTTGGGGGTGGGGAAGGGTGGGGGTTCGGTGTCAAGAACTGCGCAGTGACACTTTCTATCCATGAAGGATGTATCGGACTAAAAAAAGTGCGAGTCTAGACAGCGTCAGTGAATTGCTCTACAGACCCATCAAAAGTCTTGTATATTAACCTGATCATGTAAATGACATGGATAATCTAAGTACAGCCAGGTTTTATTCAGGTGATGGCATGTTTGAAGGAATACATACAGTAGTGGAAGCATCAGGCAGGTGTGAAAATAACCCTAACCATGACAGCGGTGTTTACACCAGTCACACTTAATTTGCTGCAGCGTCTGAATATCTCCACAGCGATAATAAAAAAAAAATATATGCACCCTTGCATTGACAAGGTCAGCGTGTGGGTGTGTGTGTGTGTGTGTGTGTATGGGTGGATGAGATCTCAATTTCGAACTGACTGGGACTCAAAATCAATGTAAATCCAACTCTCAAATGGTTTTCATGAGGAACTAGGTCAGTTCTTGTGTAGCATGTCATCTATAAAAGTGATGAAATCTGTTATGAAACACTTTGTCATTATCTCTAGGTGATGGACTCACAACTGGCCTATTGACAAGCACCAGATCAGTAACCAGTGCAGGAGTCTATCTCATCATCTGCTCTCGGGGGAGAGAGAAAGAGAGAGAGAGAGAGAGAGAGAGAGAGAGGCTGTTCATTCGTTTATTACGGGACCTTTGACCAACGCCAGCCTTGACTGATTAAGAGTGTTTGCATTACACATCTGGTCCTCTGCTACAGAAGGTTGAATCTGACTGCATTAAGTCACTCAGCAGCCTGTCCTCACCTCACAAATCTGTCTGAGTGCTGCATAAGCACTTCTTACTCTGCTTAATATACACACAGTACATCCTAAAAACAGTTACTACTGTGAATGTAATTTCTTTATACTGTAACTTCAAAAGTGAAACTCTCATATATAAGTTAACTATTTCAAGCCTTTGTTTGTTTTCAATTCAATTATTACTACTCATCACTGTAGCACGGCATGGAGACGATTAGCTAATCAGATGTTATTTGCAACCTTCAGTTTGTCTGTATTGTTGGGTCAGATGTTACTCATCTGCACAATATCTCACCAGGTCAGCTGAGTTGGTTTTAACTACCACACTTTTTCCCATCCAGTCAAATTTCCATGTATATGCTTCAATATAGCACCTACTGTCACTTACCATCCTTGTGGAGGTTTTCTACAATCGTCCTCTGGACAACTGTCACTCAGTTGACAGTACGTCTTCCCCATGCACGTACTGAACTAGACCGACAGATAGTAGTATTCATACTTTTAGTATTTGTATTACATAAACAGTAATTTATGCAAACACCAAATTTTCTAATCAGATATAACATATTCTAATATATTATATTTATCCATAATATCTAATATTCTGAAATACTGGATTTTTGATTTTCATAAGCTATAATCATCAAAGTTAGAAAAAAAAAGCCTTGAAATATTTCACTTTACATGTAACAAATTAAGAAGATATAAAGGTTTCCTTTTAATTTCAATTATAAAAGAACATTTTACCAGTCAAAATTTTGGACACAACTTTGCTATTAGTGTTTTTTCTTATTTAATGTTATTATTATTATTATTATTATTATTATTATATATTATTACTTAACATTAGGGCTGCAACTAACAATTATTTTGATAATCGATTAGTTGGGCTATTATTTTTCAGATTAATCGATTAATCGGATAAAAACTAAACGCTTTAATTTGATGTTTTGCTTAACTATATAAAACCATAAATCAGGGTA
>JAQMYL010000002.1:11541694-11558661 GCA_030014365.1 Clarias pachynema | reverse complement strand
ATCGATAACGGCATTCGTTGACAACGAATTTCATTATCGATAATTATCGATTTTATCGATTAGTTGTTGCAGCCCTATTTAACATTGTACATTAATACCGACATTGACACTGGCATTCTGTCATCCTAATCACATTTTCAACATGGTGTCTTGTCAAAGGTTAATTTGTGACATTTCTGGACTGATGAGTCCAAAATTTGTGACATTTCTTGCCTTATTAATGTGCATCAATGACCATAATGACCATCAGTTGTCTTGTGGGTAGAGAGAAAGGGTGGGTACAGTAATTGTAGTAGCACAATTAGTTAAATAAAGAGAAGACAGTCCATCATTTCTAAGGTCAGCCAATCTAAAAAATCTCAAACTGGCACTCAAGAGGACAGTCCCAGGAAAGGAAGACCAAGAGCTACCTTTGCTGCGGAGGATAGGTTTATTAGAATGACCAGCCTTAGAAACCGCTGATTTAGAGCACCTCAGATTAGAGCCCACATACGTGCTTCTTGTTCATACAGTATTTCAACATCCACTATTCAGAGGAGATTGTCCGAGTCAGGGCTCTATGGTTGTATTAAGGCACAGAAACGATTACTTCATAAGAAAAACAAGCAGGAGAGACTTGCTTGGGCCAAGAAGAACATTGGAATGGACATTAGATCCATGGAAAACTGTTCTTTGGTCTGAAAAAGGAGATTTTTATTTTAACTGCCCTGTCTTTATTAGACATAGAGAAGGGGCAACAGACAGTTCCTGAATGTGTGGTTCCCACTGTGAAGCATGGAGGAGGTGTGATGGTGTGGGGGTGTTGCTGGTGACACTGTTGGTGACAATTAAGGGAAGAATTAACCAGCATGGCTATCACAGCATTTTGCGGTCAACATAACATCCCATCTGGTTTGCCCTTAATGGGACCATCGTATGTTATCCAACAGAACAGTGGCCCCAAACACTCCTCTAGGTTATGTAAGCGCTATACTATATGGACAAAAATATTGGCCAACCCTGCAATGACATTGTATCCAAATACATGTACTTCAATATGGAAGGCTGTCCACAAGATTTTGGCATGTTTCTGGGAATTCTTTATGAGGTCAGACACTGATGTTGGACGAGAAGGCCTGGCTCGCAATCTCAGCTTCAGTTCATCCTAAAGGCGCTCGATGGGGTTGAGGTCAAGGGCTCTGTGCTGGCTAGGCAGGTTCTTCCACAACGAACTCATCAAACCATGTCTTTATAGACCTTGGTTTTTGCATTGGGGCGCAGTCATGTTGGAATAGAAAAGAGCCTTCCCCAAACTGTTGCCACAAAGTTGGAAGCACAGCATTGTCTGCTGAAGCATGCGGATAAGGGGCCTGATAAAACACCTGAATTCAGTAATTGACAGGTTTGGCCAAATATTTTTGTCCATATACAGTAGTGGAGTGATGGAATGCTGCATCAGATGACCTGTTCTCCACAACCACCCAGTAATCACCTGGGAACTGGCCGTTGGAAAACGAATCTAGGCAAATCATCAAAGCAATCATCAAAGCAAGGTGGCTCCTTTACAAATATAAAACATTCTGGGTTATTTAATATTTTTTGATTGTTTAAAAAAATAAAGAAAAAACATTGAAAAAGAAAATGTGTCCAAACTATTGACTGATACTAGATCAGCCAATACATCAACGCCACCATCAGGTAAAGAGAATAACATTGATTATAAACTCTTTAGCAGTAAATTGGCAACAGGGCCATGGGCACCCAAGGCCCATCTATGCCCATGAGGACCAAAGGTCTGCCTGTCTGGCCTAATCCCATTATTATGTTATGTTGTCTCTTTTGTATAAAAACATAGATTATTCCCTGTTTGACTTAAAATGTAAATCTGTCTTGTCCCAGCTAGCCGGCTAATTAGGTCTCCAAATTAGCTAGTTAGTTTTTGTTAATTTGTGTTGTTTAATTTATGCTGTACTGTATGTAGCACCTTGGTCCTGGAGGAACACTGTTTTGTTTCACTGTGTACTAAACTGTATATGGTGAATGACAACAAAAGCCTACTGGACTTGACTTGACTTGACTTGACTCGAAAAGCCAATGCAGCACAAACTGCAAAAAAGTCAGCGCTGGCCATGACAGAAATGTACTAAAACACACAGTGGATCACAGGCTGGAGCCAAATTCCCCTGATTCCAACCAAGCATCCATGGGAAGGACTGGACAAACTAGTCCAATCCATTGGGCCTCGCCCCATAGCCCACAGCACCCATAGGATCTGCTGCTAATGTGGTGCCAGACCACCCCAGAAGTCCCATGAAGCCACACCCTGAGGGACCAGAGATGCCCCAGTGGCACAAGGAGAACCTAAAACCTAGGTGGTTTTAATGTTGTGGCCGATCAGTGTATATACTGTTTATATTTCATATTTCACTTTATTGCTTTTAATCTTGTAAATAGTTGGCAGTGCCTCAATTCGCTAAATACGTTTTATTTATTTAACATTCTAAAGTGTTCCCATGAATGGATTCTCAAGGAGCGCTAAAACAGAAATAGTATGCTACTATAAGACTCTCTTAGTGAAATAAAATTTAGAAGCCTCATTCAAATAACATAAAATTAAATATTTGACTACCAGGGTGCACATATTAGTGCTTAATCTACATTTTGCAATCTGTGCCACATTTGAGTCACACCTCTATATTGATTAACATGCACATTAGAGTTGCTAATTAATGAAATAGCCATTATAATAAATCCTTCTGAAAAGCCCCACCTGGGCTTTATTCGTTGCCTGTCTATAGCTGCTGGAGCCAGCCAATTACTCTGAAATTTATTGGACCCCGCTGCATCTGAAGTGTGATTGGAATAACAACGAATCTCCAAATGGCACATTTTAGCTCCTTCATCACCGCATGGCAAAGTGTACAGAACACAGGCACGAGAAAAATTTTGGTGCAACAAGGCTCCCTGGCAACGCCATGGCTCATGCCAAAAACAGACACAGAAACAGAGAGAGAGAGAGAGAGAGAGAGAGAGAGAAGGGGGAAAGGAGAAGACGGCAAAAGGAAAAGTGAGGAAGGATGAAAAGACATAAACAGAGAGAAGACCAGTGGATGAAGAGAGAAGAGAAAGAACAGTATACAATAGAGAGAGAAGGAGCAAGGGGACAAGAAAAGGGCGATCAGGTGAGATGAACGAAAGACCTAAAAATATAGAAAGAACATCTGATGATAAAGAGAGCATGGATAATCAAGAAGAAAAATTAAAAACAGAAACAGACAAAAAATAATAGAACTCAGAGAGGACAAATAAGGGTGGAAAAAAGAAAAGTAGAAAGCAGGACAAATAATGAACTGAGGACAGGAATTAATACGGAAAATGAAAAAGAAACAAAGAAAATGAGAACAAAAAGAGACAAAAAAAATACAGTAACACTAAGAGAGCATGGGGAGGAAAAATAAAAACAAAACGGAATGTGAAGAAAAAAGCAGGAAAGAAAGGAGACATACTGTATAAAGGTACAGAAGAAGAAGAGAGCACAGATAAAGTTATGAGAAAAAGAGAGAAGGATAGAGCAATAAGGTAAAAAAAAAAAAGATTACAGAGAGAAACCGAGTACGTATGTGGAAATGGGGTAGAGAGGGAGGGAAAGAAGAAAAGAGAGAAAAGTAAGATGAGTGAAAAATATGGACAAGAACTGAAGATGCATGAAAGAAAAACATCAAAGAAAGAAGCATAGAAAGAATGTATAGACGGAGAAAGGAAAGAGAAGTGGAGAAATGATGGAAAGAGGATGAAGGTGAAAAAAGGGGCGTAAAGAAAACCAAGGAGAGTAATATAGTGTGAATAAAGCAGGACGGACAATGATAGATAAAGAGAGAGAAGGAAGGTGCAACTTAAAGATAACGATAAAGAGAGAAGAAAAGTAAGCAGCACATAAAGAGAAAGGAAAACAGGGAGTGAGAGAAAACAGGGAGAAGAAAAAGTCTCACTCGTATCTGCACTCGAGGGAAATAACCTCTTAATCCAGCGTGAACTATTATACTGACAGACAAGCAGCTTCCTCCAACAAGAATATGAAAGTCTTGCTGGTGATTCAGATACTGGCCAAAACAGAGTGATGCAATAATCCAGAAGGAGCAATTTGCCCAGCATCCTCCTCACACACACACACACACACACACACACAAAATGTCTTCACCACAGCACAAGTGCTGGAGGAACTTTGTGTGAATGTCTGCTAAACCCCCCCCATCATCATCATCACCTCCACCATCACCACTCTCTCGTCTCTTTTTCTTCTATACCTCTGACTGCTGACACAGCCTTCTCACACTTCATTCCTTACCTATAGTGCCTGCCTCTTTTCATTATCTTTTAATCCAATGCTACTTCTCCAGGGACAGGAGCGTGCGCGTGTATGAATGTGTGTATTCACGCATGTGTGCATTGGAGTAGGGGTGTTTGGAAGAAACACATGCGTGTAGGTGGCTTCGTTTCAGCCGAAACTACAGTACTCATTCATATCCATTTGTATGTCCAGTGTGAGAAGCCAGCACTTGATAGCGTCGTTTTAAAAAAAACAAAAAAGTGAAATAAAATAAAATCAGCCTTGACGTTCATAACAATGAGCCAAATCAAAAATCAGATCGAATTAAAGTACAGCGAAATCCTGCTTATTGGGTACAAACCTTATTATGTTCCGTCAGGCATTTTTTTGTAATGTATGAAGCAAGAGGATTATACATTGTGCTGTGCGCTTTGGGCTGGAGTTAATTAACTGAACGATGCACTGAGGCAATAAGGAGAATTTTTTTTTTAAAGCCCATGCAACACAACCCGCTAGCAATTCGGGCTTTTTAGCCGTGTCCAAGGGTGGCCGCTTCCCCCTTCATAATTCCTGTTAAATCGTGCCATGGCACCGGGAGCGCGGAAAGCACAGGCTGAGCAGGTCCTTGCACGGTTTGATATTGTATTAGCATTACAAAGGTTTTTTTTTTTTCCGACATCGGTGACACAGTCAGGGGAAAAGCGGGGAAAATCACTTGGCTTTTTCAATGCCACAAAACAGTTTCCATAGGAATTTACTGTGAGGAGTGGTAAGGTCACAAGTCAAAAGAGCTGTGTGTTGCTATTGTTATACCTTTTCAGTGTTTACTGTAGGACAGAGCGATGCTAGATATGTTGCTATTGTCCTACCTTCAAAATCTCTTATATGCTTTGCAAAGAGAACATGCTGCTTCATACAGTGCAACACGCAAAACAGAAACTCACACTTTCACTCAGTACACTTTCCTACGATATATAGTTAGGGAATCGACGCTACAGTATTTGGCATGCTCGTGCTAGTCAGAAGAATAGACTTGGCACATCCACACGGATCTCTCTCTACTATCGGCTGTTGTCACTAGCCCCTGGGCACGTGCCAGTCGCCTACTTGGCAGAGCCGGCATCCTCACACAGAAGCTGGCAGGTCTGAGGAAAAATTCTGATGAAGTGCGATAATGTGACTGTTACACGATGCTGTTCTGACCACTGCGGAGAGAGAAAAAAAAAAAAAAACACGGACGTAACGAGATAAAGAGATTTGCAAAATCAACCTAGGTAATTAAGGTTCATATGCTTAAATATTCGGGCAAACAGGTCAAACATTTTTGTGTCCTCGTTCAGCGGGAATATTACTTTTTCTGCCTTTATATCATGTTTCCATTAGGATTTTATTTTTAGATCCATGGATAACGACAAGAAGGAGCCTCATTAATTAAATGAAGCTAAATGACAAATCTAGGATTACTGTTATTAGGCTGCGTGTACTGTATAAGGGTTTAAATGTGTCAGTCCACTAGAAGTGTTTTTATCATACTAAGTGCTTCGTATTTGATCATGAATCTATCCTGGGAACACTTGGGTGCAAAGAAGGAAAGAAAAAAATTGAGGAAATTCACCTTAATATGGAGAGATCCGTACAGTAGACAGTAATACTGTACGTGCTTGAGATGAAGCCTGAATCCTACAGTTTGTCCTGCTCTATGACCATACAGATTTCGAGAACTACATTATCCTGATTAGGGTGTCAATAGATCTGGAGCATATCCCAGGAACACTTGGCACAAGGTGGGAATACATCCAGCATTAGAAATGTAAAAAAAAGTCAAGGAAAAACTCTAGTAGAGCAAAAGCAGACTTAAGTACAGTAATTGTACTTGTTACTTCCCAAGTCTGTTGGTAGGGAGCTCAGACTTATAGACATTGTTTTACACAGATAAAAGGTGCTGTGGATGTCATATGGATGTGTCTAGTCATTATATATTATATATAGGAACAGAGGTGCACATTGCGTCAGGCAGACTCAGCTAGCCGGCTTTGTTCCCTTTAATGGATTCCTGGTGAGGAACTTCCTATTAGTGCCAGCTACTGTCCCCTTAACCCTTTCTGAGCTTAAGTAATAGGGGGGGAAAAAGACCCAGAAAAGGAATAAGAAAAGTACGAAGCCCTTGATACAGTAATTGTTCTTCATCCATATTTTCCTACAATGTATGTAAGAACCTGTTGACAAATTTGACAAAGCCATGTTCCCACAGTTAAGTTCGGACTCTTGTAATGCGATCATCAATTATTCCTAGCTATCTTTAGTTCCACACAAGAGCACACGCAGTATGTAGAGAGGGAGGCAGAAAGAGAAAGAGGAAAAGCCTTGTCAATCAGCGTGAGTGACAAACAATAAAAAAGCGCTAGGGGTAAATATTTAAAAGAATTCTTCACAGCAGTGAGGAGAATGAACGCAATTACTGAACCACCTCGTCCACTCGGAAAGAAATTCGATTTAAGGGACGATTTAAAAGCATCATTTATAATCATAGAAGTATTTTATTGTATTTTTTTTTTCAGCACCACATCTTTTTCATTGCACTTGAACAAAGCCATGAAATATAATGTTTATGGTCAACTACAAAAAGCGTCAACTACAGTATATGAATTTAGCGAACTGTGTGTGGCAGCCTTCTGAAATGTTCTACTATACAGTACGTCATTATACAACTATAATCTCTATCCCACCCACTTCAATTCAGGGAAGGATCTTAACTAGCTGAATCGTTAAATCAGGTGTGCTGGGAGCCGAGAAAACACTGAAATGTGCAGGGCAGGGGGTCTCCCAGGATCAGGGTTGAGACCCACTGCTGTAGATAATGAAGCTTCACAAAAACTAGCATGCTGGTAAAATGATTCTACACCACACACCATAAAACTGACCACTGAAACTTTAGAAGTAAAATGGTGTCAAACTAAATTGGGAGTATTTCAAACAACACGGAAAGAAAGTGCCCTGAGCTACAGGGGAAAAAAAACAGAGCAACTTATCAACCACCCTTACAGAAGAAAGCAAAATAATACAATATTCTCACTTTATTATTATTTCCCTTTTATCATAGGAGTCATGGTTTGATCTGCAAGACATAGCGCAGGTTTTACATGGGATGCCCTTCCTGTTGCAAACCTCACGTCTCCTAACCCGGTTTGGGATTGGCACTGCATGCAGCGGCAGGGTTGTTTGGGGCACGGCGGTAAGAGTCTTGCCCGAATACCCAACTCGTGGCAACCCGGTGGTATCGGGGCTCGAACCTCCCTTTGGTTTCCCATTTATAAACCATATACTTTGTGGTTCTCATTAAATGGCCACAACAAATGTATTATAAATTTATTATGTAATATTATACATTTAAATCAAAAGTAGCATCTTGTTAGCAAAGATTTGAATTTGACTTTTTCATTTGATCCACAACACCAGGGTGAAGGATTAAGGGCTTGTTAGCATTGATATCGATAGCATTAGCAATGAAGCCTGAAGCTGCAGCTCTACACTTTGACCTCCTGGTGTGTACAACCTCATCCTGACACTTTTGACTGCTGACCTCACACGCAAACGCTAGTGTTTGTGTCAGCTACTTGCCGCGGGTGGCTGCTGTAATTATTCATGTTTACCAGCCGGCCTGCATTGACTCGTGCAGTATTTCTCGGTTTAAAGGCAGATATCAAATATGACACTGGTAATCTAAATAATGAATGAATGTACCCAATGATTAGGACAAGGCTGCTTAAGTGCTGTTTCAACTATTTGAAATAATGACTTCAAACCGTCTAAGCCATGGGTTTTCGTGCTATTGAAAACCCCTGATGTGATCGGTTGGAACATCTTTTTTCGGATCAAATTCAGAAATCAGACGAATTCTCTCAGCCAGGTCTTGTGCCCAGTGTTATAGGGATTGGGACATGACAAAGACACCATTTTTCCTTTAATTTGTGACCTGTCAGGAGTTTAGCCTGCAGGTTCTGTGGCTAAAGGTTCTGAATAATACATGTGCAATAATCTTGATATCAGACCACCATAGATTCAAACCACTAAGCTCACCCTGTGAAATAACTAATGGGCTCATCCATTAAGCTCACAAATCTATATTATACCATTGAGCTATAGATAAATCATGTAAACATCCTGTTTTTTAATACAGGAGCTGTTTAATTGTTCAAATATTTAAATGACATGATCATAAAGTGCAAAGTACTGTCACTATTATCTTAAGCAACCCAACATCAGCAGTCAGACGTAGTAATTACAGCAATTAATTAGCAATTAATTAGATACAGTGAAGTCTAAATTCTGAATCTCTGGAATAACCATATCTTATGATTAAACATACCTTGGTAAATCTCAAGGAGAAATAAAATCAGTCATAGGAGAATTTTTTTTATTTTTATATTCACACTGAAATAATACGAAGAGACAGCAAGTGACACTATGTACTCGGCATGACCGATAACATGGTGCACATTTTGCAATAATGGTCCAGAGCCAGAAAAGCACTGAGTTGCATGCAATCTGGTTAGCAGGTGATGCACTCCTGCTGACCCAAAGCTGTGATGCCACTTTTTGCAATCATTGTAAGGCACTTTAGTTCATCCCGGAGAGTGTTAGCCCTCATTTCACAATAAATGCTATGAATTAAACCAGAGCTGAAGCGTGTGCCACATAAAATGAAAATGCTCATTTAAATTCCATTAAGTGCATTAATGAAAAGACATTTGTTAGTGCAACAGAAGGCAAAAATGATCAAGTATGGCATCTCAGTGCAATGGAACCCATGTTTGCATTGCTAGCTAACAACATAAACAAGTGCAATGCCACTAATGCCATGGCTTGGCGTTACCATAAGTAAACCAGTTTAGTCTCTGTAACTCTGTAAACGTCATTTGAATTGCTTCAGTCGCACATACTGATTTTGATACTGATACTGAAAATCATACCAAACTTTATTAGTAGTATTAGATTTGATAGAATGTGTTTTAAGTTGTTTAAATCTGTCCTTTATTTTTTTCCCTTCCTCTAATACCCCTATCTTACTTACGCGGATTCGCACGGTGGCTGTAAGAGCGAGTTTTGGTGCTGTGATTATGTTAAAATTTTTCAGCGCAAAAAATTAAACATGTTACATATTTTGGCCAGTCCTCGCGGAAACTCGCGGACCTTGCAGACATTTGCGGAATGTCGGACGGTCACTCGTGGCGGCTCACGGTGTCTGACGCCGCATCTCACCGCGAGTCAAACCGCATAGATGAGATAGGGGTATTAGTCAATGCTCTGACAGTTAACAGGTCGTTTTACCAGGCAGAGGGGGAAAAGAAAGATTTCTAAAATAAAATTTCAAATAAAACTTATTTTAGTGGATGAGGTAGTACCTTTTCTCCAGAAGCGCAATAAGAAAAAGTGAGAAAATAGCAAGTAATAAATTTGACAGAATTCACTCTTTAGTTATAAGCAGTTCCTTCAGTACTTTTTACAACCCAAAGAGACCGCAGTCCTGCCTTCTTGTTTTCCATTGGCTCATTTACCATTTAGAAATAATCTTTTGGTGTCCTGCACCTCGTCATATTAAGGAGTGACACATAATCTGCAAACGTTTGCGCTTCTGTACAAGTACAGACACTCAGTGTAACACTGTTTATAGTAAACAACCTTGAACGGTACTGACATTTTTAAAACCTTGGGATCAGAGCTTCCTTACAAACAGGAATATGCAAAGAAGATAATGAAGTTCTTACTATATCCATGTGACAATAAAAGCTAGCTGTATTTCTGTCAATGAGGCTTTTACAGCCCATTGCATTTTTAAGTATTCTCTACAAAGTGTACATTACTAGTCCCATGTTACTGAGCTGAATAAGACTGATGAATATATTACTGAAGTCAATTTGAATCAGTATTTTTTATAAGCTTTGCGCACTTTAGCATACAAGGCAATACAAGGTTTCTTTGCAGGCCTGCAATAGTATGGATTTTAAATGTACTCCTGGAAAAAAGGTATGAAAAACATTATTTAAAAATATGGATATTATTTGAGATATAGCTATCGATTGGCCAGTTTTCAGCTTGATCGGTCATGACCGGCGATTGGCCAACCAGTCGCGAATATACCTTATTCAGTGCTAACCACACACTCACCCGAGTGGTGTAACATGGAGATCATCTGAAGATCGCAAGTTTGAATCCCACTATAGCCATCTGTAGCTATGAGCTCTCGGGGAATGGACGTACCCTCACGTGAATCACTGAAGCACTAGCCAATCATGCGTGTCTATTCCCTAACAGCGTGTGACGAGCAGTTCAAGTTCTGTTGAATTTTCATTTTCAGGTGAATGTTGTTTTTACAAAAAAGCTCTGACCACTAACTTGGAGAAAGGCCTGTAACCTGATGCAGGTTTGGAGTTTATTAATAGTGTCTGTTTTTATAAATAGAGCCTGGAGCCAATCACAGGAGACTTAGGGCATGTGGCACGGTACACCCTGAACACCATAGCAAATCACACACACACACACACACACACACACACACACACACACACACTCATTCACACACTACAGGCAATTTGAGAATGCCAATTAACCTGATCTGCATGTCTTTGGACTATGAGAGGAAACCAGACGAAAGCCATGTAACATGGGAAAGACCATGCAAACTCCATGCACATAGACCGAGGCAGAAATCGAACCCTCACCCCTGAAGGAGCGAGGCCACAGTATGAACCACCACGCCACCTTTCAGCCTGTTTTATTATATCTACTCTACATATTTATTGAATTTTTCATTACAAGTTACAAAAATGTTTGTGTATGGTATCAATATCGATTTACAGAAAACCAGAAAAATAAACAGTCTGAAAGGTTTGAAAAGGTCTGGAAACTGCACAAGAAAATTTAATAACTAATGCACCGGCCACTGCAGCCCCACATACAGTACACACAGAGAGAGAGAGAGAGAGAGAGAGACAGAGAGATACACAGACAAATGCACAGATTTGTAGATGCAGGGGGTTCATCTTTATTTTGTATTGTAAAAAACTCAAGACATTCCCCCTGAAAAAGAAAAAAAGATTTTGCTGTGGAATTTATTTGGTTTATTATTATATTATCATATTCTCTATATTTATAATTTTTCCATCCATTATCTGTGTCACTTATCATGGGGAGCCTGGAGCCTGTCCCAAGTTCAAGGTGGGGACACCCTGGATGGGTTCCAACGCGTCCGGTGCACAAGCACACACTCAAATATGAACTATAGCCAATTTGAAAATACCAGTCATTTACACCGCATGTCTTTGGACTGTGGGCGAGAACCGGAGTACAAGGGAGAACTGGCAAACTCCACACATACAGTACATGAGATTAGATTCAAACCCCTGGTTCTGGAGATATGAGGCATCTGTGTTAATCATTAAGTCCTGCAGTTAACACCATGCCACCTATGTTGATTATAATATCTTTAATACATCAGTCAAGCACAAAGAATGTGTAATATTTAAGCTGGAATGTTTTATTACAGTAGAATACGACACTTGATTCTTGATTACATCTAATTATCCTTAGGAAGCTAACTAAGTCTCTTTTAAATATTTTATCCTAGCAGCAAGATTTAAAATTCTACAGTAATCATGGAGACTTCATAAATATTACAGAAGTTGCATCTCTTTTGCTAAATAGCCTTCCCACATCTGGGTAAGCGAGAGAACATGCAATTACTGTGTTCGCAACAGTGTGTGTGTATGTGTGTGTGTGTGTGTGTGTGTGTAAGTCTCTCTGTCCCTCTACTCCTTCTCTCTCCTCCATCATTCACATTCTGGTTCTCTTTCTTGCACACACACACACACACACACACACACACTCTTACACAGTACATACACACAGTTCTGTTACATACCTTATACAAGCATTTTAAGTTCCAGATTATGCTTAGATTTTCTCTCTACTATTATTGAGTAAGAACAGCTTTAACAAACAGAGAGGAAAAAGTCACTGTGTCAGTCCTGGTTCTACTCAATCAGACAACCAAATCATTTAGCAAGTGATGTCTTCATAGAGTTGGAGGTTTGTAGTATTATGACAGTTTCTGATATTAATAGATATCGATATTTTATGGGATGGCAGATTCGTGCAGTATTTAGCGTTACCGCCTCACAGCTTTAGTCGTCCCCATCCAGGGTCTGTGTCGAGTTTTGCATGTTATAGTAAGTGTGTTTCATCTGGGTTCTCCAGTTTCCTACCAAAAACATGCAAGTAGATGGGTTACAAACTGCTAAAGACACATTGCCAAAAAATATGAATGAGTGTTGTGAATGAGCATGGTGTGCTATGATCCACTGGTGTCCTATCTAGGGTGTATTCCCATCTCACACCCAGAGAGAGAGAGAGAAAGGCTCTGCATCCACAGCAACCCCAAACAGTTAAGGCTTTATTAATTTAATTTAATTTAATGTATTTTTTTAGTTGTAAGAAGCTGCTTGCCTGAGACAAAAGCATGAACCAACACCCTATTTTCTGCAACTACAACATAAATAATCCAAACCACAATTAAAACAGATCATCATACTGACTTGTTAATGACATTCGATACTTAGAAAAAAAACTGAACAGCCTATTAATTAAAATAGTCAGTATGGAGACTACAATACATTCCATATGCTTGGTAACAGCTTTATGCTAGCCTTATCTCTTTAAACGTTCAGCATCCTGCTAGATTTGTATGTATGACAACGTCCAGCTTCATTCTACTGTAGCTTTATATCTCTCTAACCATTTAGATTCATGCTACCTTTATATTTCATTATTCTTTTAGACACAATTGCATCTTTGTAAACTTGAGATTTATGCTTGTCTTTAAAGACTGTCTGGCCCAAAAAGTCGATATTTCAGAATAGCCTGCAACAAGCAAATTAAACAACTGAACAGATCAGTACAATTACTAGAATTAGGTTAGGAACCATCCAACACATTAGGAGAACCTGGAAGGATAGTGCCGAAATCACTGTCGGAAATCACTTCAATGCTTGGTGAAGTTGCATCATAAAAAATTGGCAGTAGAAATCACAGCCATGTTAAAGTAACATCATTTCCTGATGCAACACACACTGCAACAACAACAAAAAAATCTAAGGATTGGAACTAAACCACTGTGTGGCCATGCGAACACTATTAATTAGAGAGGCTAATCTGGAAAAAAAAAAAACTTTAATTTGTAAGAGAGCATAAAAGATTGTACTTGGAATAAGACTGGAATAAAGACTGGAGGAATGGAATAAGGTCATGTGATATGACGAGTCCGGACCGACCCTATTCAAGAGCAACGCAGCATGATGCAATGCACCCATCATGCATAGTGTGCATGGTACAAGCATATAGAACAAGCTGTATGATCTGGGGTTGCTTGGTCAGGTCTAGGCTCAGCAACGGTATGTGGCACCTGACTTCAGTAAACCATGCAGTTTATGCTTTCCTGATGTTTCTTTTAGCTTCTGCACTATACACGGTACCTAAAATTTCAGCTTTCTCCACACTAGAATTGTTATTTCTACATCCTGTATTAAAGCCATAATTAAAATATATACCTGGGGACACATCCCTCCCAATATTCAAACACTGTCCAAAAAATGTCCAGCAATATAATAACCAATTATATTAAGCCATAAAATTATATATAATTAAAGGCATGGCTGATTTGAGTCACACCTGACAAACCGCTAGCTGCTTGATATGCCTCACTTTAGCTAACCGTCTAACAGAAATCATTGTCGTTTCACTTACCACAGAAAATGTAGGAGCTGACACGAGACAATGTGTAGGGTGTGGATGAGAGAGTTCTTTCGAAAGCATACAGTAGTAAATGTTAGCATATAAACTAGCCACTACTAGCCACTACTTAACACTAGCCACCACTAGCCACTAGCTAGCTTGTGGTAACTGAGGTGATTAGGCACATTTCAACCAACAGCCATACGCTGTTCTCCTTGTCCATATGCGCATTTAGGGATTAACTATAGTAAGCATTTATGAGAAATCAGTTCCTGTCAAGATGCCCACAGTTCATCAAAACTGCTCTTCAGAAAACCTATGGGTGACATCACAGAAGGTTTGTTCAATTCTTTTTACTCAGTCTGACATTTTTAGATTAGACTTTATTGTTATTGTGCAGAATACATGTACAGTAAAAACAAAAAAAACAGTAAAAACAAGGCTTTTATTCACAGCGAGTGTTATCATGAGGAAGATGAAGGGAGGCACTGACATTCACCAGCTTACAGAGAAAACAAGGAAAGTAAGTTGAGAGCAGTGAGAAAATAAGTTCGAGTCAGATGACAAAAGCGTACAGTACTAATAGCCAAGAGTGAACATTTCTTGATATAATAATTGCCATTCAGATTAGAAATGGTTAGTAACCATTCCTGAACATCATGGGAAGCAACAACACTTGTTTACTGATAATATTTCTTTTTTTCAGTCTGGCGCATTCAGGGTACACAGAGAGAGAGTGCGAGAGAGAGAGAGAGAGAGAGAGTGCGAGAGAGAGAGAGAGTGAGAGAGCGAGAGAGAGAGAGAGTGAGAGAGCGAGCGAGTGAGAGAGAGTGAGAGAGAGCTAGCTTGGGGATTTGTACAGATCAGGGAAAGCAGGTGACATGGAAGTGAGTGAGAAGAAAAGCAAATACTGATGGTCAAGTCTGAATGAAAAAAGAGAAAGAAAAAAAAACTGAGCAATATATTACAATACACTGTTAAACATTATTGTATAGATTGGTGGGGGTTGAGGTTCCCCACTGCTGACGCCATGACTACGGCCTTGTCCTATATCTTTCCAAACTGGAAAAATAATAGTTATAATAGTCTTTATTTGAATAAGACATTTCAAGCATTAAATGCAGCTCGGAATGCTTCCTGAGGAATTCATAAAAAGCTATTAAATTTAAGAATTGAGTGGAGATAGATGAGCAGCAATATTAATAAAATATAAATAATTAAGAAATTATGTGAGGAAACAAAGTACTTAAGTGTAAATAAATATATATAAATATATATTTCTGATTTTTATAACTGTATACTGTATTACATTTTTAGTTGCATAAAACTAAATATTGGGTGTATTGAGGAAGCCTGCTTGGGAATCCGTTAGGAGCTTTGTAGGAGCTTTGATGAAGCTCATGAACAAGTGGACCCATTTAGTTAGCATCGCCTACGGTAGCTTTTCAATTTTTCAAAGTTCTAAACTCAGCCGACCCTAAAATGCCTTAAGATTAAAAACTGTCAAAAGTCATCTATACTGCATCTTTTTTCAGAACGACAAAAATAAGACATGCTGCCCTTCCTAATCTAGAAACGGGATAAGGCAACAGCTGATCATGCTTCCACCTGAGCTCTGAACTAGGAAGAAAAAAATAGAAAGTAAGACAGCTAGAAGCTAAATCATACATGTTTTGAAATATAAATTTTGAAATCTCCATTGCTGCTTAATCAGGTTTATTATGTAAAATTATTATGTGCGCTACGACTGGTCAAAAAAAATCTTGTTTACATGCTTTAATGGGGGCGAAAATCCTCAGGGGGAGAAACCTTTTCTTCAGTCAGAGAAAGCTGTTTTTAAAGAGTTTACTGATCAGAATTGGGAGCAAAATGTCCAAAATATTTTTACTCTAAGATAGAAATGATCAAATCATGAGAGAAATTATCAGAGAAATTATCAGAGCAGATCATGGCGTATATTTACCTACTGAACAGATTATCAAAGGTTTACACCAATATTCTCATTATGATTGAAAATGTGTTCCAATCGGGCCGCATCGGGTCAGACTGTTCCGACTGACATGGTTACATGATGCAGTTTCATTTGGATTGGGATTACTCTGATTATTAATGGAATATTAGGGTCCATGTAAATAAACATTTTGTCATCTCCGATGGTAAATGACTGTAGGCTATACATCAGAGCACAAACAGTAAAATTCCATAGCCTGTGTTTCCTTATCAGTAATTCTAATAGTTACCCACACCTTCCTTTTTATTATATCAGAACTGCAAACCATTCTTTCATTTTGTTCTAATCAGTATAGCAGCAATATTGGGTTTGATAGACAAGACTATAAACTGCAGACTACAGTACATAGGCCAGCATTCACTCCCCTGAGCTTTTACTCCACTAGGTCCTGACCACTGCAGACCGGGAACATCCTACAAGAGCTACAGTTTTAGAGTTACTCTGACCCATTACATCAGCCATCACAATTTGGCCCTTGTCACAGAAGCTACAATTACAATATCTTGTTACAATGACACATGGAAGTGGGTGGGATACTGTATATTAGACAGCAAGTGAACATTTTGCCCTCAAGTTAATGTTTTGGAAATAGAAAAAAGGGACAAACTTTGCAAAGGCCAAATAGTGAAATGCAGCTTTTGTGAGATATTGCTGGTCTGCAGTAGTCAGAACCTACCAAGTGTGGATCTATATATATATATATATATATATATATATATATATATTGATAGATCCACACATCAGATATCAGTGGCGACTGCTAGCTTTTGAAACAGGGGAAGCTCAAATTAGGCCTTCATCATAAAATTCATTATGTTATTTGTACGTAAATTCTGGCTAGTTTCCCCTTCCACGAGCTACTTT
>JAQMYL010000002.1:11496503-11530277 GCA_030014365.1 Clarias pachynema | reverse complement strand
CGGCGTGTGTCTACTCAGCTTCGTCCCATATGTGGTGCTCCAGAGTAAAGGCCTGGAGCTGTTGTAACATGTCATACTGAGGCTTGTCTTTCAAAGGCAAGGACAGAGATCATACATAACACCTCGTACATTTTTTTTTCATAGTGGAATGGTTTGATTTTAAATGAAAATCTGTACAATAAAAACTCGTACAGAAAAAATATATAAAATATATAATGCAATGTAAATACAGCACTTTTAAATAGGGTTTAAATATGATACTTGGAATTTTACATCCTACAGATCGATTAATGAGCTGCCCTGTGAGAAAAAGCTAATTGGATCTGACAGGAAAATTATGTATATCCTAATAAAATAAAATTAAAATAAAAAACATTTTAATGGAATAATAATAAAAAAATGGAATAAGATCTATGTTTTGGATTTAAGTTTCCTTTACCCTGAGTAAAGAGAAGAAGCCATAAAAAATCAGACCATTCAAGCCTTGACAGTAAAATCCTGACAGGTCCCAATGTGGCGACGCATACTGATTTCAGCCATCCTTTGCTAGGCATTTTCTGGAGAAGACAGTTTGTCGGCAAACAGGTGAAAGCTTTCTGAGCTTAATCTCGTTAATCATGCGCTCCCTGTCCCCATTTAAACACTCCAGCGAGAGAGTTTAGGGTGATAAAAAGGCTCGGCTTTCAAGAATCATGACTCATCCTTGTTCGCCGGATAAATAAATTCATTTAGTGTGATTCCTCCCCCATGTTTGCATCTGCGACATATATTACCATCTGCGCATCTATGACATGTCTCGGAGAAATATTCTACCCAAAATTTTGAAAAAAGCCAACAAAATCGAATGGAACAAAATTAGCATAATACATAACGCTAGCACTCCTGTACCAGCTTTAATTAGATATTTGCATTGTTGTAAAACTCATTTCGTGATATTTAATTACTAGGAAAGGTAGCGAAGTTTGGAAGATATTTCCAAATAATGCACCTTTATGTAAATCGGACAAGCGCACATCAAAAAGACAATGACTTCTGAAGTTACAAACTTTTGAGAAATCAACTGCCATGTTTTTAAGTACTAAAGTACACGAGAGAAACGTTACACTTGTATAAAGTCTGTACTGTAAAATTATACTTGTGAGATATAGTTGACACAGTGGCGTTTGATCCCCACCTCGGGTCTGTGTGCGTGGAGTTTCCATGTGCTTGATGGGTTTCCTCCGCGTACTCTAGTTTCCTCTCACAGTGCAAAGACACGCAGATTAGGCTAACTGACATCCCCAAATTGCCCACTGTGTGTGTGTTTGTTTGTGTATTCCCTGCGATGTATTGGCACCCTGTCCAGAGTATGTATATATATTCTTTTTCAACATGCCTCACACTCAAGGCTGTATGGCAAAACCTTCGCAGCTGAAAACGCATGATGCAATACAGCTCAAACAAACTAAACACAACAGACTGAGGTCTCAATGTAACAACCGGTGAAATGGAGGCAGGATTTATCAACGTGATGTTTTACTCAAAAGATAATATACTGGTGCGGGGTAAAAACACACAGGTGATATCGTAATCAATAACCACAGCCAAATCATTTTGTCGGGTAAGGTTTAATTTAATTCTATCGCTTAAGTTTACTACTAAATATCAAACAACACATACAGTATTAAGTTACACCACAGACAATCAAGGCTGAGGTTCTACCACTATGGTGACTGCGCAGTAACCTCGACAAGATGAAACACTATACAGTACAGGGGCCGCTATGAAGAACAAAACGGTTATATAACTACCAATGGTCCCACACATGGACGGCAGAATGACACAACAGATCACAGTTCCAGCATCAATGGTTCCATACTAAGGGTTAATGTTTTACTCTGGGGTTTCTGGTTTTCTCCTATGTCTCAATAACATGAAACAGGGTGGACTGGCTATGCTAAATTTCGAAGGGTTCGAGGTGATAATGAGTTTGTGCATGGTGGCCTGAAGCCCAATCCAGGGTGTATTTATGCCTCATGCCCAGGAATGGCAAAATGGGCCTACTGTACTTACTGTACCAGAAGAAACTGCGTACTGGAAATGAATGAGCATGCCACCATGCACTTAAACAAGTAAGACACTGACACTTCAACTGTAACCAATTAAGAAACCAACACCAAAGACTTGTTGTGATATTTGGGCGAAGAGAAGCACTGAATGATGGGTCATACTTTTTATCCATTAGCAGTTTTATTAAATTGGCACAGAACGGTTGAAACTATTTAGTTCCTATTATCACTTTCATTACAACAGCTGTAAACACTTTTTTTTTCTCACCAGGTTTGTTTCTCTATCTCTCCCTCCTTCTCTCTCCTTCTCTCTGAGCAAAAAAAGAAGAATGTGACCAGTCAGTATTGTATATTGTATTGTATAAGGCTACATTCACATTACGGGCCACACTTTTGTGAGTTCACCCTAAAAAAATCAGATCTGCGTCATATGAGGATAACAAAAAATCTGATCTGAGTCACATTAGGCTGGTAATGTGACCACAGCTCAAGTAAACAACTCTCTACAAATGAGACCACTGTTTTTTTTAATAGGGTATAAACCCTGACTGAGTCAACCATGGACAACTACATCTGTGGTCATTATATCGCTGCAAAATCCATCAACAACCACATCTTAACCTACAGGGAAAGGAAATCAGGTTTTGATCCAGAATGCCCTTCACTGAAAATCATGGTACTATCAATCTTCTCAAGACCCCTACACCATTAATGATTCCCCACCTTATATAAATTTGTTTCTATGTATACACTCACGGCTGTGTCCAATTTAGCACATTTCCACGTTAAATTTTTTTTGATCAGTGTCCTAATTCTTTTTTAATTATTTAAACGGCAACAGCATGGTCAGCAGCCATGTCTATGTAGCTGTAAGCATTCTTATCCCATAAGAGCACAGACCCATTTCTTCTTTAAGGGAAATTATGGGGAATATATAACACAGATAAAAAAGACCTTTGAAAGACACTTTGAAAGACATCAAATGGCATTTTATCTGACAATTTTAGGATTAAAAGCAATATGTCATTTATGTCACAGCGATATTTTCTAACTTTTTTTATATCAGTTTGTTCAAGAAATGCAGTCAGGAACAGATTAAATATAAAACATAAGATGTTATTAATTCATAAGAATGGTTAAATAGGATGAAACGTACTGTACTTTCAGTAACAAAATAACAAGCTTTGTTTTAAAATGAGCTACTTCTGTCACCGGTATATCACCATTTTGGAAATTATATCATGGGTACGCAAATTCTGGTCACATTCCTAGACCAGGATGTTCATTATATAATAGGATAAAGTTGATCAAGGATCTTTCCAGAATATTTAATCTCATTCTCCTGCATGCATAGGTTACTGTACATTGATGCTCGTAAAGCCACTTAAAGAAACGTGAAGAACGTTTTAATAATGTATTACTAGCTAAACATTGTTTGAATATTTGATTGAATAATCCTTAAACTTACAAAATGAGCAATTAGCACGGCATATTTATTTACCATTACATATAAGCGATTAACATGATACGTTTTTTTTTTTCTTTCCAACTTTGAGGCTAAATTAGGCTATTCATCTTTCCGATCAATTACATACAGGTATTCTGCGTTTTGATTGGTGCCCCTTCAATGCTAAAGAGTCAGTGAGCGAAAGTCTGAACTAATGAGAGAAGCATAATTTCCCTCCCAGAAACTTGTCATATCACCTAACGTTTCTCCCACATGGGGCAACGATTCTTAGAATGAATATACACCAATCAGCCATAACATTAAAACGCAAAATATTAAGCCCAATTGTGTGGAGATGATCGTTGTGCCACCAGGACACTTCTGACCTCTCGGTCATGACTCTACAAGACCTCTGGGGGTGTGCTGGAGTGTTTGGCACTGGGCCATTAGCAGTGGGTCCTTTGGGTGCAATGGGTTGCGGGATGGGGCCTCCATCAATCAGCCTTGTTTGTCCGGTGCATTCCATAGATGCTGGGTTGAATTGAGATCTGGGGAATTTAAAGCGCCAAATCAACAACCTTGGACCAGCTAAACCCCTATATGCAGCAGGCTGCGATGAACTGGGTGTTGTGATACCTTTCTATCATGGCCAGCATTGGCTTTTTTGCTGCATTGGTCTTTCTTTGGAATTGGACTGAACAGGCTTTTGGTCCACACGGTCATGTGAGCTTTGGGTGCCCATGATCCTGTCACAAGTTTGCTGGTATATACTTGATGATGTTGTCAGAGGTCATAATGTTATGGCTGATCAGTATATGTATTCGAACGAGACAGAATTGATCTGCTCAGGTGTTTACATGGATTTACTACAGAATGGATTAGCAAAGATTTACACGACCGCTCTCATTCCGATTGAAAATTCATTCCAATCAGGCCGGTTCCTTTCAAACTGTTCCGATCATGGTGGCCACGTGGTGCCATTTTATTCCAATTGGGCTATTATTCCGATTATTATTGGGATATTAGGGTCCAAGTAAATGCACCTATTGTTGTTTACCTACTTTATAAGATCAGTGAGCGCCTACACTGTTGCCTATTTAAAAAACTGTATTAGATACAGTATGTTATTGTAATGAAAGACTCACTTCCATGCCAAAGTGATGAACTTCATCATTATAAAAGAACCAGAAAAACTAATCTCAGATCTGCAACCTCCACCCGAACTATTAGTTTATCATTTGTTCGGCACTAAAATAATTTTGATTTTAAACACAAACAATATGTGAGTGCCTTGCAGGAGCTGAACTGATTCATTAACATGGCTAATTATACTTCATGCATTTATTGGCACAATAATAATGCATAAATTAATTAGGAATTGAAGTCACAGTGGTTGCGGAGGATGTTGAAACTTAGAGAAAAATATACGAGTCTATTCTTTTCACAACATGTTTATGTAAAAGTTTACATGCATGCAGCTGAGGCATAAAATCGTCTCCTTTTAAACGTTCACATAAATGTTTAAGTGCTTTATACGTCCATTGCCCCTGACCCAGCCACTTTTACACGTGTACAATAATGCAATGATTTAGTATGTAATGTGTTACATAATCAAAATATATGCTGGATGTATTTTTAATTATCTCTTAAGTATATCAGAGTGGTTTATCACAGAGAAGGCACTGTGAGTGAGAAGCAGAAAGGAAAATTAACTAAGCATGCCTAAGGCGATATAAACAAGACTGGTTCCTTTTTGATCCTTTTTACAAAAAAATCGGCAGTAAAAATGTGTCATCACAGCATCTAAACAAATGAAGTGGCCGGCTACTTCCTGCCCCGCAGATTCCTGTTAAGATGTAGCCATTCTGCGAGGACAAAACCACCTTCTCCATAAAAGAACGAGAAGTGCAGGAAACATCCTAACAACATCCCCTTGCCCCTTCTCTGGTCCCCTCTGTTCCAAAAAGCGGCCCCCGTGCCAAAGCCTGAAACAAGAGCCTGCAGAATGAAGGGCCTGGGCGCACAAAGGAGCTCCTGTCATTCTCGAGTCCTGGGCAGATCCCAGTTTCTCTCTCACATGGGACCTGCCCATTGCTGATCCAAAGGAAATGAACCCCCCTGAGTTATCTGAGTTGCACTCCTAATTCTTACAATGCTCAGTAAGGGGGACATGCACTTACCGCCTAGTCAGAGCCCGTTAACAAAAGGCGAATTTTCCTCCTTTTTTCGCATGTTAGCAGGGAGGGGGAAATGGAGAAATAATTATAAACCATCTTCAAACGTACAGAACACAAGACATGGCATCTGAAGCCTAGAGTGTTTTGGACATTAAAAAAAAAAAAAATCAAAAAAGTAACAGCCAGACTGCAAATAAGTCTATAAGCATTCACACTTATCACTCTCGTACTGCTTTTCACAGACATAATCCAAGCCTCTGCACCTGCAAGCACCAATAGCTGAGTCATTTCACTGCTGACAACGCTGGAGTGTCACATGATGGGGCCATAATTTAATCAAGGAGCTCTTGACCACAACTACTAAAGTAGGGTGATTTACATGCAGTGTAAAATCCGTGCACTACTCACTTGGAGATGAAAAAGCTGCCTTGATACTAAAAAAGAGCTGCCACAGGTTCGAAAGTCACTCTGCTAAAACAGTAGTGCTTATCCAGGTTCTAGACAAAACTTACTGAAGCCATATTTATTTCGCTGGAAAATCAAATACGCTTGTGAGAATATAGCATTTCATGAAAAGAGATATTAGGTAATGCGTGAGGTTTTGAACCTGAGAGCTGTTGAATGTGAAGGATATAAGAGAACCTGCAGTATTTGCACAGTTCAGTCTGTGCGATAGTGTAAAAGGGAAAAAGCTCAACTGAAGGTGCTCTTACACTGCGGCAGCTGCTCCAATATTGAACAATGACAGACGTGCAAACTCAATAAGACCATTGTAATAAACCCTGGTTAATCACGAACGTGCCTCGTCTTCAATACAGGACCGAACTGGGATATCGCTGTCTCAAAAAAAAAGAATAAAAAAATAAATAAATCTATCATTCTCCTTCCATAGCTTGATGTACTATAAAGTGTACCGAAACAGGACAAGAGAAATATGCTGAATCTAAGCAAATATGGATGAAAGCGAGAGGAAGTCTGGAAAGCAGAGTGCACGCGGATATGAAATGCAATCAGTGCGTTGAGCACATCTCCCCTGGATCTCACCTCTGTGTAATTACAAAACGCTCTGGCAGCCCTTATGGGGGGGAGGGACTGTTTAAGGGAGGGTACGGACCGTGAGTAGCATGGGGGTTGAGGGAGCAATACGGCTCTCATTTGTATGGGACAGAGACCCAATCTGCACTGTTAGTAAATCCACTGTCAGCATTTCTTGGTCCCAACATGACCCAGCATTTGTCCATGTCTGACACGGCACATCCAGCCATGTAGAATCTCCACATTCAAAGTAGAAAGCTTCTGATCAAAGAACAATGATGCTGTCTGTGAATATGAGACTAAAATTCTATATCAGCACTCGTCAAGTGGAGTCTGGACGCAGATCTAACAGTGAACTGGACCAATTACATTAAAAAAAATTTTTTTTTTATTATTTATTCAAACAGATTAATATATGAAAAAAAGTCACATATCAGTTCTGCAGTCCATACTTTGTTGTTCGGTTTATCTAATCACTTATCATGTATTTATGTACAGTATGTTACTAAGCTAAACGCATCTCTTCAGATCAGAGCTCAGCTACATGTCTAGAGCCATTCGCCTTAGAAAAGGGATAACTTCTCAGTGTTGAAAATAGATTTTTTTTTTTTTTTTTTTTTACAAATGATTAGACAGCGAAGATAGCGTTAATTCCTGCCGCATGAAATTCGCAGCAGCTGCGTCTCATCTCTTCGGAATCTGTGGCACTAGTAAAAAAATAAATAAATAAAATAAAAATGCTAAAGTGAAGCACCATAGCAAACCAAATTCGAATCACTTACATTTGATGTACTACTAAACTAAACTTAAAAGCTTTAAAAGTTAGGGTTAATTAAATGTTGTCACAATTCAGTCATGCTAGTTGCTTATCCGGACCTTTCGTATGTAAAGAATTTTGTGCTAAAGTTGACTACCCCTGTTCTACCTATTAGAAGGTGACTGTGTACATTTCTGTGCATTACCCATTTATTACAATATATGTTTAGTGCATACTGTATATAGTATTGTGCATATTACTGTAAAAATATTTTTTTAAAGCCTACCATCGTACTTAATACAAGCATATGATTTGATAGGATTGAGAGCATTTTAATGAGTTATGCAAGCATTTATGATTATTATTATTAATGTATCTTAAATGAACGCCTGAGCTTCTTGATGTAGTGTCTGTAAAAATGAAAGAAGATGGAGTTGTAAAAAGCTGTCGTCTGTCTTTGTCTTATTTCTACCTTCAGCGTTTTATTCTCTATGTTTCTCTTGAAATGGATGGAAAACAGTTGAAAAAAACATTTAGAAAAAGAAATGCTTGCTTGTCTCATAAGTGTCATAGACTGGGGATTGCAAGACAATGGCGAAGCATACCGTGGCCTGGAGGCCAAGAGAGTGAGTTCCTCTGTGTGTGTTCAGCTGCCCTGTAATGTATTGTAATACACTGTATGTGTATTGCTTCTTATGATCATCACCCTCCCCAGTATGTAGCTGACTTAAAAGAGCTCGTTGTTGTTCAGGAACTAGAAAGTGATTAAAAGTTAGAAGAAAACGGGGCAAGCTATTAAAAAAACAAAACCAGCCTTGTCAAGTTGCTTGCGACAGAAGAGCGAATGTTAAGTTTTAATCCACAGCTTCAAACTGTTCCTAATTAAATTAACAACTCGAACCTATTTTTGAATGTTGCTATGATACAAATTTACTGGTACTGTGAAAGTACACGACACTAACGTGAATCAAGGTCTTATTGTTCTGACTGGAAACAAGCCACCACGGTTAGGACGGAAAATTTTTGCTTTGCTTTAGTGTGAGTAATAAGATTTATTATTATTATTATTATTATTATTATTGTTATTCAAGAAATAAGTAATAAGAAATGTAATGCATGGTGCTCTATAAAGCAATTCCATGGGCCAAGGTCTTTTTTTTTAATACAGTTCTTTAATGGAGAATGTACATGCACAGCTTTGAAGACAAGCATAAAGCAAAAAGCATGTAAGCCGTTCTGTTTCAGAATGAAAAAAAAAGAAAATACTAGGAAAAAAGATGAATTGAAATAAGACATCAAGTATGAAGGAGCACAAGAGGCACAGCATGTCTTCTAATTGGTGTGGCAGGTCTATATTCAATATTCTAATAAAAGACGTACAAACATTGCTAAAAGCCTGCCCGCCTGGTGGGGGTTGTCCAATGTATAGTATGTTAAATCAATATTAGCTGCAAATTTCTGTAGAAATCAATCCCGAAGACTGAATTCAAACCAGGGGGAAAAAAACCTTATCAGTGCTACTGATTTAGGTCAACAAATAATAGTGCAAGTACTGTAATAACAAAAGCGCAGGTTGTGCTAAAGCATATCAACCGAAAATCGGAGTGTGTCAGTGAGAACTGCTTGCCAGCCTTATTCACTATTTACATAAGCGTGTTTCTCTCTTTTACACACTGTGCAGCTCAGCCTAGTTCCTGGTTCAACCACCATTTCATTTTACCATCTGGTCAACCTCGAAATGAATTCATATTCATATCCACTGTCCAGACGACCATTGTTGTGATGACCACAGTGAAAACAAACAAGTGCACATGACTAAATACTGAGAGAGAGGGGGGGGGGGAAGAAAAAGAAAGACTGTCCCATTGATGGACTTGTTAGTCAGAACAGACAGAGTGATATAATCCTGTATTCGGTTTGTCTTAACATTGCATCCAAGCCAAGGCCTTTCGCATAGTTTTATACACACCAGGAGGTGTAACACACATAATTTAGCACAGAGTAGTGGGTTGGGGATTTGATCACTTTCGCCACTTCAAGAGTAGGTGGACAGAAATCTGACATAGATAGACAGACAGACAGATAGATAGATAGATAGATAGATAGATAGATAGATAGACTTTTAAAAGACATCCTTTCTAGTGATATCTTGCACAAATTCCACATTTTTACCAGTTAAGCAAAGGAATAAAAGCCGGTCTGTGTTTCTTCACTATGATTTGAGCTGAGACTTGCTACCACTGGAATATAAATGTTTCTGTGCTGCCTGAGTATAAAATCCCTTAAGGATACAAATTGTCCTGGCAGAGCCTTGTCAAGTCATCCTACACACACGCACGCACGCACACACACGCGCGCGCGCTTTAATGCCTATTAATTCTGATTCCCAGCGTTTTATCACGGGACAGTGTACATACATTATTCAACTCTCACGTATACAGCATTTGATTTTCATGTAAACGATACTAGCAGCCCTGAATACATGCCGCCTGGTGTAGGTCTGTTTTTTTTTTTTTTTTTACGGACGCGCGAGATCAAACGCACGCGTGTTTATGTCCGGGAGCGGAAGTGGAATGTAAGCGCGTGAAGTTGACACGGTTTTCCCCTTACCTCAGTCGCGTCGCTTCGTATAAAATCAGAGCTCGGGCCGGTCAGATAAACGTTTCCCCCCCTCCTCCTCTTCCTCCTTCAGCGCACCCACTTCTCCATGTTTTCTTGTCTTTTTTTTCCCGGGCCTCGGCTCGTAGCAGGTGGACGCGCCTCTCAGTGATGGAGACGGAGCCTCGTTTTTCCCCCCTAAATCTCACTGCTCCATTTTAGACCAGAACTCCCTCCGCGCGAGCCGAGTCTCACTGTACATCCCGCGGGTTTTTTTTTTTTTTTTTTTTTAAATAAAAGCCTCCCTCGTGCTGCTCGTTTTCTCCTCGGCTTCTCGTCGTATTCTACCGGCTGCTCGAGGCTGCTTCCATTGTCGTATCAAGTCGTATCTCTCGCGCTCTCTCTCTCTCTCTCTGCAGCTGGACCTCTCCTCTCCTTCTCTTCCCTTCCTCTCTCTCTCTCTCTCTCTCCCACCCCCAAGCCTGCTCTACTCGAACACGCAATCGTAAACTCACAGATCCCTCTTTACCCCCTTATTTGCGTGTTAAAATAAAAACATATACGTATATATTAAATAAATTATAAAATAAATATACATTTACATAAATTAAGTCACACCAGCCAGACCTCCACCACCAACAGCAACAATTACAATTACAACAATAAGAAGATTTCATTCTATCAGTCTGGTCAGTCAGGGACACATCATAAGAACACTCACTGAATGGAAAGACAATGCACAGGAAGACAAAAAAAAATTTGCAGACCAAAAAAAAGAACACAAAAGCTTGTCTCACATTTGCCAAAAAACATGTTGATTATCCCCAAGACAATAAGGTCCAAATATTCAACGGACCAATATGATAAAAGTTGAACTTTTTGGAAGGTATGCGTCCCGTTACATCTGGCGTAAAACTAACACAGTGTTTTATAAAAAAAAAAAAAAAAAAAAGAACATAATACCAATAGTCAAACATGGTGGTGGTAGCGTAATGCTTCAGGAACTGGACGACTTGCCATAATTGATGGAAGCATGAATTCTGGATCGTAAAGGAAATCCAGAAGGAGAATGTCCGGCCATCAGTTCATGACCTCAAGCTCAAGCGCACTATGCAGTAGGACAATGATCTGAAATACACCAGCAAGCCCAAAAATGTAATAAATAAATAAAGTTTTGGAGTGGTCTACTCAACGTCCAGTCTTAAATTCAACTAAGATCCTTAAAACAGGCCGTGCATGCTCGAAAACCCTCCAATGTAGCTGAGTTAAAACAATTCTGAATGGAAGAATCGGCCTCCACAGTGATGAGAAAGATTCATTGCCAATGCTCGATTGCAGTTGCAAGGGTGCCACAACCAGTTATTATGTTATTAGGGGGCAATTACTTTTTTTCCCTGTTGGGCCAGGCAGATTTGCACAGCTTTTTCAGGTGGGGGCATATACTTTTTATGGCACTATATAAATAAATCACAACACTGTTGTGTGCATGAAGTTTGCAAGCTCTCCTGGATATGATTCCTCTGGGGATTCAGCTTTCCTCTCACTGTCTAGAGACATACAGTACAGTGTAGGCTGATTGGTGTTTCCAAATTGCATTTAATGTATGATTAAGTGTGTGTGCTTGTGCACTGTGATGGATTGGCACCCTGTCCATGGTGCACCCCTCCTTGAGTCCGGAGTTGTGTGGAACAGCACCCCCCTTCACTCTGAAAATCCTATAGACAATTGATGGATTATGTAATAGATGGATTAAATCTTTTGTAAATGTACACTATCTATGTTTCCAAGTGTAGGCATGCCAAAGGATGGTGCCAGACAAGAAGGAAGAAATTTTTATTTTCTGCTCAGGTGTAGCACTAAATTCAACTCAGTTTTATTTATATAGCACTTTCTTCAGTGGTCATTGTCGCAAAGCATGATACAGTATAAAAAAAAAATAAGGAAATGTGAAGTGTGAGGAAATACAGTATGTATAGATAATTATCAGTTTGTCCCTGATGAGCAAGCCAAGGGTGGCTAAGGCAAGGAAAAACTTCCTGAGATGACAACAGGAAGAAACCTTCAGAGGAACCAGACTCAACAGGGAACGCATCTTCATTTGGGTGATAACAGGCAACAGGGGTTGAGGTGCAGTCATACTGTGTGTTGGTAGGCTGTATATTCAGTATAACAGTAGAGGTGCTTAGTTAGTATGTCCACTAATAATAATAAGTCCACTTTTGTTATTGGAAGCTCAGGTATAGTACAAAACCGATTGTGGGAATTTCAATCCTGAACTACTGTATTTCTGCCTTTAAACTCAGGTATGTTTTAAAAAAGTCAATAAAAGTTTTTCAAAGATTTTTCCAATTTCTTGTCATAAGTCAATGTCTTGGCATAAGTCCCATATTTCTGTACCTTCCTTTCCAATCTTCATAAGGGAGATGGTTTCAATAAGGCAAAGAAAATGTGCAAATTGTGTTACCGAAAAAATGTTTCCAGAAAATGTGCAAATTGTATATCTGCCGTTATTAACAGGACAGCTGCTTTGTTTTCTTTTGACCTTCATTGAACGTTAAAAGTTACTAGGCGTTTTCTATTCTTTTCTTTCTTTTTTTAATCATTCTGATTTATAAACACTATTGCTTGTATAAATTATATTTTAAAACACTATACTAGATTATTTTAGTATGAGCTCTGACACTGGGGCTGAGGGACCAATGTTCATTCTGTTCCTTAGTTTTAATCAACATTAGCATGCTCATAAGGGTAGATGAGTATTCTAATTATAACCCAGCCACTAATCTGTTCTCTGTCTGGTGATATGTCTCTTTTTTTCAGTGTGTTACAGTGTGTACCTGCGTGCAATGCTGTGGATATTGTCGTCAATAGGTTTTAAATAAGAAAGCTTATTATATTTCATTTGAAATGCGAAAATTCAATTTGCCCACTTTTTAATAAGGAGCTCAACCATTAATGAATGTATCCTTTCATTTATCTTCAGTAACTGCTGTATCCTGGTCTACCCCAGGAACAATGGGTGCAAGGATTGAGGTTACCCTGGATGAGACATCAGTCCATAGTAGGGCACCACACAAACAAAACCGAAGAGATTAATACGTCGCAAAGAGAACAACTCTGAATTGAATCAATTTAGACTGGGATAAACCACGAGGCATAGTACACTCTGGACAGTGTACCGATCTATTGCAGGGCACATACACACACACTGGGCAATTTGGGGACGCCAATCAACCTAATGTCTTTTACAGTGGGAGGAAACCGGAGTACCTGGAGGAAACCCACCAAGCACGGGGAGAACATGCAAACTCCATGCACCCGAGGCAGGAATCAAACCCAGAACCTGGAGGTGTAAGGCAACAGTGCTAAGCTGACCACTACGCCACTGCGCTGCCTTCATTCATTCATTCATTTATTAATTCAGTTATTGTGTATAATGTATATCTGTGTAATTTTATCTATTGGATATTTTTATGCTTACTACACTTTTACTTCAGGCAGATTTCTGTAGAACAGTCTATTTCTTCCATTCTTTTTTATAAATGTTGCAGTTGGTTGGTTGATTTAAGTATTTCCAATGTGAATCAAACAGCTGGGCAGTTAAGAAAAAAATGGGTTTGGTCCACCATTTTTTATCAGTCTTCGGATTTTCACCCATAAGCTTTCCATTGTGAAGCACAGGGCTTTAACCATCAAAGCTCACTGAAATATATTTAAAGAATATCACTATTTAAAAAATAAAACATCTTATATGTTTATTCTTTATTTTTAAGCTCGGGCATACAGTAATCCCTCATGGCTCCCCTGTTGGCCCCATCCTGTTCACCTCTAATATTCTAATAGTATATTTATAAATATGCGAAAAGTATACGTTTATTGACTTCATATATTTTAGTTTTATCTTTATTGCATGTGAAATTTGAAGAACTCAGATGTTACCTGACTCATTGCTTCTAAACTTCTAATTTTCCTGTGACCTGTGTGACATTTCCAAAGTAAGATCAAGAAAAGGTCATTTTTATTTGATAATATGAACATGGCCCATGTTTACTGTACACCAAGGTAAAAATTTTAGCCTTGGTAACATTTTATAATTTTCATTAAAAGTTTATTATTTTTTTATTCCATTTTAGCTAGAGACTAGTGAATTTATTAGAACAGGAAAAGCTATTAATGCAATATTCATAGTGATTGAGACAAATGATAAATTATACACTGACTGACAATAATGATAATAATTATGATTAAGATTTTAAACACTAAGATTTTTCCAACTACATTTGGCTTTGATTAAAGGGAACAATGTCCTGGGATATACCTGTGCTAACTGGGAATAACAAATGCTTTGATAATTCAGTACATTACGGTCATATCATGTTTTAATGGCAAGAAACTTTATATTTAAATCCAACATCACAAACGCATAATGTCCCATTTTAGAAAACACATCAGAGAGGTTAAGACTTGGTTATTAATGCTGGACTGCAATGGAAGAAAGAGGGTGTTAATGTCTTTTTCCTTGGATTTAACATTCTTCACAAATTCACTGAATACATGTAATTCACTCAGGTCAGGTAGTCCGAACTTACCGATCACATGATCAATTTGTTTGGCTTTTTAGGATGTGTCATATATATCAGTATATATTTACAGACTGTGTATAAATTCCATATTATGGTTACAGAACTTTTGGCATCCGTCATGAAAATGGTACATGAATAATACATGAACTTCATCAGCTTACTAGGGATTGCACTTTCGGGTTCCACAACTGTATGGTATGCTCATTGTGTTGAATTTGCTATTGACTTCACCTTACAGCGATGAGTGAGCAAATGCGTTTTAGTTGCATGTGAATATTCACATCTGTTTTGACCGGAAGTGCTGAGACTTTACACACGCATTTCCCTTATAGAATTACCCTCCTACACAGAGCAGTGGGAATAACTGTATCTTCTTACAGGTTAGAATGAATATTCATTATGCAAACACACACACACACATTTGCACAGTCTTTGATGCTTCACTGTTGAGCTTCTCTGACTTCTCTGACAGGGTCCTTTTTTCCAAGTACATAAATATGAACTGACTTGAAGTTCATTTATTTAATTATTGCAAGGAGTATCAATTCTATCAAATAGTATGCTACCAATAAATCAATCTTTCTGATTTCTTTGTCAATTTGATAGTTTATTGCTGATATAACGGTTGGGATTACATGTCACCCCAGTCAGACACTAACTTCCACCCATTTAAACTTTTTGTTTTTAAAAAGAATTATGTGGAATGAAGTGACAGCCCCAGTCAGGGATGTAACACAATAAATGTTTAAGCTTACCTTACCACTATCCTCTGAAAACACTGAAAATTGTTGAAAGATTAAAAGCATACAACATCAAAGCCGAATATAACTTGTACAGACCCTCAGCTAACTCAGCTGCCCTGTGGAATTTTCTTGCAAGCTTTCTAATGTGACAAGTTAGGCAACATCTGTATTTAAGTCTTTGGGTTTGTTTTTGCAGAAAGATCAGAACCTACTAGAAAGCTAGGACGCAGTGCTGCGTTAAGACTAAACAGAATTCTTTTTGCAGCATTTCATTATAATATTCATCTTTTTTTCTGTGGAACGTTTATTTAAAAATGATGTAAAGCATGCACAATTAACATGCAAGGTGATTAAAAAAATGAAATAATAAAATTTTAAGTTTATTAAATAATTAAATGGTTAATCTTTAAAGACTCCAGCGGAGAGTTGCTGCTCTGTGCAATTCACACAGCTAAGGAGCTGCAGGTCTATCAATAACAGTATAGTTGTTTTGTGTGAAAATGAGTCCTCATGTTCCCAATTTGGGTCCTGGAATATGGCTGTGCCATAAGGGAAGAAAAAAATGCATTGATGTAATAATGTGATAACCTAATCATTCAGTACATTCAGGCCATCAGCTGACTTGCCTAGACCTGACCAACTGAAGCTACCCGAGATCATAACACTACCTCCAGAGGCTTATACAGTGTCTATGTCACTCATTAAGCGTTTTTTAGTGATCCTCGTTTATGGTAGTTCATGTTTTTTTTCTTTTCTTTTTCCGAACACACTTCCATGAAGTCTTCTTTATTTGATGCACATCAATAATTTGACCCTGCTGGAAACTCCAACAATTATTGTTTGTTTATTCCAAATAATGTATTCCTTACAGCCCCCATAGACGTGTCAGGGCCTTATGGGTTATTTAGAAGCAGACCACTTGTCTCATTTGGACAAAGAATTGACCTTACAGTGGTAGCTAGCATAGATTCAGCTTGTCAAAAGCCAACATGAGTCAGTCTGGTTTAGTTTGTATTGAAATGATGTAGGTAGATACTAGGATAAACACATAAATGTGGATATAAAATTTTTAGTTTTTTTTTTCCTTTTTGCTTATTACTAAATGTGATAAAATCGTATTTAAAAAATATTTTAAAACAAGATTTAATGATTTTAAACCATTTTTTTCACAAGCTGTATGCCTAGCACTCAGCATGACTGTGTGTCCTCTGTTTACTTAGAATGATGAAAGACATCACAGAATGATTGAACATACAGAACTATGAAGAAACAAACTAAAAGCGTCATTCATCCAATTTACAGACAGGGGTTTTTTCCCTTCTAGTTTTATCTACAATTAAAAGATGAAATCTAACCAAATATCTAGTGAATATTGTATGTCTTGCCTGTAAGATAGCTGTCTCAAAGACCCTGGCTCCTCCTACAACCCCCCCCCCCCACCCCACCCGCATACAAATATTCTCACAGTTGGCCTTATTAGTGCTATATGTGTGATTTCCTGCCTACGTTGAAACATTATCCCAGCAAACGGTGAAAAGAAAGTCCTCATTATGTTCTGAACTCTTGAATCTATGCAGGCGCATATCATGTTGGACACAGACATCTGCGGCTGGTACAGTTCATTTATCCTTATGTCAAAAAACAGCTAAAGTTGCAAATTTTGCCTCACTCAAATGTGTGTGTATATATATATATATAAAAAAAAATTCTGACATTTACATTTAGGATACCAACGGCTTGTTAACAGAAAGAAGGCACTACACTAAAATGTTACAAATCTTTAAATTGATTATTATCTACAGGAGAATAATTAAGGTTAAAGCAAGATTAAGTCCTCTTTACAACATTGTTCTATTTATTTACAAAAAAAAAAAAATCTCCTGAATTAATCATGCTGAGACTCTGCATTAAGCCAACATCACATTTACTGACATATATATGATGAATGACATACAGTTAGTTAATGCTAAATCAAATTGTTTTTTAATATTTGTTTTTACCATGGGATTTAATAAAAGTTTGGACTTGCTTGAGTCATTACTGTAATAATGTAATTAAGTAATTTGAATTGCTTAACTAAATTTTTTTTCTTTTTGATTTTGTTAAATAGACAAATCTGACTACTGATCTTTGTCAATTTTCAATATTAAAACACTGTAAAAGTGGTGGTGGTAAAAAAGTTTACTTCCTCAAACTCTGGCAATCTGTAAATGCAGTGCCTTGGTGTCAGTTGCCATCACAAAAAAAGTTCATGTGCGCAATTTAAATTGTCATGTGATCACAATATAAACATCTGTTCCTAGACAATTCCAGGATTCGTTAAAAAACATACCTGAACAAACAGTATTATGAAAAACCAGGAGGCTACCAAACCAAGCTCGATCCCAAATTTCTGAACATCCCACAGGGCACCATTAAATCCATTATTTAAAAATGGAAAGAATATGGCACAACCGCAATCTGTCACAAGGAGGCCATCCACTAAATGTCAGTGATTTAGGTAAGGACAGTATTAGTCAGAGAAGCAACCAAGGTTAACTTTGATGGAAGTGGGATAAGACACACTACAACCACAGGACAACCACAATCCAGACTCTCCACAAAGATGCACTGAAAAAGTTGAGTGTATTTAACTCCATTAAGAAACCTGGCGGCTTTATTTTAACTTATTGATTTGAGTTTAGCAAACTTATTTATACAACAATTTCTTTTTTGTTACACTTACTTAAATTCACTTTTTTTTTTATTTTTACATTTTCTTCATTCAATTCGTTATGTTTAAAGAGCTAAATACATAAAATATGAAATGCTATGTTAGAAATAAAAACAGCTCACATACTCTCAATAACACCTTTATCCTGTGAACAGTGATTGAAAGGCAGGAAAACATATGAGATACCAGTCCATTAAGGCACCCTTTGGCATTCTGATGGTTATATTTTAGCTAAACTACCTACCTGGATGTTTTGGGGAAGTAGGAGAAAACCAGAGAACCTAGGAAACCCAATATGAACATGGGAACAACATGCAACAACAAGAAGGCCATATAAATCGAACCCATGATCTCAAAACTCTGAAGTTGGCAAACGAATCCTGCACCAAAGCTACACTAGGGTTGCTTGAAATCAGGAACATATCTGTGGTAAAATGGACAAGTCGATGCCAAGACCTCAATCCATTATTTTTGGATCTGAATCTGCAGCAAGATTCACCAGTGGTTTTAATCCAATATGACAATACTTGAGCAATTATGTCAAGAATTATTAAGAAAGAGATGCGCAAACCTGATGGAAATCTATCTCATAAGACTTGTAGTTGTAATTGCAGCCAAAGGTGGTTCTACTCAAATATTGACCCAGTGGGTTGAATGCTTTTAAAGCCAAGAAATGTCAGCTTTATTGTTAAATTTTCCTTAGTGTCACATTTGCGTTAGTGGTAAAAATCCAATTAATTCATTTCATTCCATTGTAAAATGTGGAGAGGTTCAAGGGTGGGGGTGGATGAATAAGAATGCAAGATACAGTAGCTACTGAGAGGTTATACACTACTTTTAACCTAATAATTTATGTATATACTGTAAAACTACTAACCTACTGATCATAGAAAGCACATTTTCAGAAGTATTTCAAACATATTTATAGGATTCAATTCAGCATATGGTTGTACCGTGTACTGTACGTGATGTGCTGGGCGAGACAGATATCATGTAACACCATATGTGAAGAGCTATCAGTGAATAGAAGCAGCAAGCAGAGAACAGGTTTGTGCTTAAAAAAAAAAAAAACTCTCAAGAGTCTGGTTTAAAACAATGCTGCCTTGTGCTAGCTGCTTAAATGACAGGAGAGGCATTAAAGCTACTCAAGCAGCAGTAGCATGAGGGACAGTGACTAGGCTCAATGAAATAGGAATCAGTACCCAGTCGTGGATACATTTATGGATTGACAGATCAGTAACAGGTCCTAAAGATTTAAACCTCTTACAGCCCATCCCACATGTCAGAAAGCATTCGTATAAACACTCGCCAATGTAAAACATACAAGGGCGAGTCAAAAATGATCTGCTCTCCGGTTATATTAAACTTCTGTTAGTTTGTGGTTGAAACAACAAGAAGCATTTGGATATCTGCAAATTTTCTTTTGGATATTTGGACTGATACTCTAAGCAAGCGGAAAGTTTTTTTTTCAAGAGAATCATTACTGGTGACGAGACTTGGCTTCATCACCAGGAACCTGATATTAAACGGCAAAGTATGGAAAGGAAACATCCTCAATCATTGACCAAGTTTTCTGGGATTCCCAAGGGCCAATATTGGAACATTACCAGAAACTGGACTTTAACCTGTTTGGTCCTCTGAAAGCAGCCCCACGAGGGCGTAGATTAATTTCTGAGAAGAAATGAGGACAGCGGTGCATTCGTGACTTACAGCTCAGACTAAAACATTTTTTAATGAGGGAATATGAAAGCTTGTTGACAGATGGAAAGGAGATTCTGTCTAAAAATAATTAATTTTTCTCATGGAAAAGTACATTTAAATAAATTCTACAGTTTAATAAATTCTACAATTTCTGATTTACCATCATATATAATTTTGAATGAGTGAGAATATTGAAAGCTTCATTTCAAAATCAAAAAAGAAAAAAAAAACACATTTAACATAATAGATGGATTTGCAGTGATGGCTGATTTTATGAAAACACAGCCCTCATCAACCAACTAGTTTTCAGCAGGCATTCTACAGGGTTAGCATTGAGCTACCATGATGAAATGAACAGTAGGTTTATCAAAACATTGTTCAAACATTGTATATACACGATTTGGAGAAAACTGGACACATTACTGCCACACCCATATGCGCTCTTTGGACATAATATTTCTGATTTAGTCCCTTTGCTGTTGTTATAACCTCCACTCTTCTCCACCTTGCTGTAGGGATTCGCTCATTTAGCTGCAAGAGCATTAGAGCATGTCCAGGATCTGATGGCGTGCAGAAGGTGTTCCTGTTCATCCTAAAGGTGTTCAGTGTTGCCGAGGTCAGTGTCCTGTGCAGGATGTCCTTTTTGTCCACAGGTTCATTGGTATGCTGGAACCGGTTTTGGCCTCTTAGATTTAGTGAAGGGAATCCTATACAAATGTGTGCTTCCAACTTCGTGGTCATGTTGTACATCTCTGTAAGAACTGGCCTCTGCTGGCACCATTTGCAAAGCACATTGTATGAGGACATTGCAGACTATATTTGTTTACTGTTTAATGAATTTCAATGGCATTTAATGCAGTCTGTTAATTATTTTATTCAATAGCTGTTAAGCTGGGTCAATTCTGTCAACTAATTGACTAATACTGTAGTTGTTTTTATGGCTTCTGGTAATGTAACTCGAACAAAAATAATCCAGATATTTTTGTGTCTCCTTTAGTTGCCAACATACATTATGTAAACTAACATTAAGGTCTAATTAAAAGGCAAGATAAGCATTAGCGGCTCTTTTGTTTCATCCCAAAACATTTGTGGAGGGGTTTCATTTACAAATACAGTTTCAGGTCCTATCATATTTTCTCCTTTATGAAATCCAATGACGTTAATTGCAGTATCGTTGCTCCATGAACATATGGAATGCTGAACATGTGCTAAATTAGATTTAGTCATGAACAGCTGGTCTAATATTATCTTGCTCCACACCTACACACAAACCAACAGCTTAGAAATTAGACCTTCGATGATATTCAGACATCAATCATAAGCTCGAGTGACACATTTATCATAGCAAAACAATTAGCGTAAACACACTTGGTTAAAATTGATGTAATTATTTGGGCTTTTATTTCCGACACACCTTCGCCTTTGCTCCCGGTGTTTATGAACAGAAATTTAACCCTGTGTTAGGACGGGACAACCAAGCAAGATGTTATTAGAGAGGTTCACCCTGACTGAGAGTCACTTCCTATTCAGATTTCAGTATCCTTCTAGTAGCACATCAAGTTTTTTCATAATAATAATAATAAACGTGTACTTTCGGACACCAGAATGTCATTCCATGAGGAGAAATCACTAAGCATGACTATAAAGGTGCCCACTCCAGAAAGCTGATTTGGAGTTAAATTACATATTTATTGCTTTTCTTGACAATATTTTCAATCAATCTACATACAAACCCGGGATGACTAAATAACTACTCATTATGCTGAATTCTGGTCACAATGAGCAAATCAAGGCTGGGGACAATTCTGCTCTCGAAGTGCAGCGAGGAATGTGAAAATCATTATGTCTTCTTAAATAACCTATCAAATAACCTATGAAATTTCCTTTGAGATTATGTTTGTGAACTTCCATTAATATTTCTGGTCTAAATAAATGGGGGATTCAAGTGTCTGAAATAACAAGAAACTCAATGTTTATATTAAAAATTTTCCAATTACTTCCCAATCAGTATTTCACTTACAAAACAACCATCAAAGATACATGTGCATCTGCGCGACGCAAATCTTCTCCCTTGTCCAAACCCATCACGTTATACTGATATGTACACATCTGTGATAAAAAGGTTTTTCCACAAGCACTTACTGTATATAATGTTCTATAAATGAAAGACATAGACAGTGCACATGGGAAAGAAGACAGAATCCCACACCAAACCCAGGAGACCTTCTGAACCTACAGCGAGCGGCTATTAACACTGCTGGGATCAGACTAAACTCAAGTATGTGATCAGAGAAACTCTGTCATAGGTAGATTTTTATGTGCACCTCACTAAGTCTGACTGCACAAAGAAACAATTTGTGTGTGTGTGTGTCTGTCTCAGCAGGAACAGTTGCCGCAGCCCTTGACACTGTTGAGGATCTCCTCCTGCAGCTTCCTGCGCTCCTCCTCCTTCTGCGAGACGCTCTCGGCTGGAGCGGATTGCGCCTTGTCTGCACTGTGGTTAAGCACTTTGTTGTTCTGCGTGTGCCACAGATCTGCGTAAAGGCTGCCTGGAGAGCTCAGGAGCGTGTGGTGATCGCCTCGCTCTGCCACCTTACCCTGCAGCATCATGGGAAATGAAAGATGGGAGAGGTGAGGCGAAGAGGGCGAGAGGAGAGAGTGAGCGAGGCACACGGTGAAGAAAGAAAAAAAAGAAAAAGCAAGAGAATTAAGTGATGGGACAGAAAGGAAAGGTGAGAAACAAGCAGAGTTGACAGAGGGCATGACGGATAACAAAGAGGGTGAGAGAAGAGAGGGCACAGGAGGAGGTAAAACAGAGAAAGAAGGGGGGAGGGTATAAGACAAAGGCAGAAGGGGGATACAGAACAGATGAGGTGAGAAAGACGGAAATTGAAGAGGGGGCATGAGTGCATACAAGAAGGACCAGATAGAGAGAGAAAGGTAGAGGAGATTGCAAGGCAGTGATGAGTGGGGGTGGGTTAAGGAGGTGAATGAAAAAGGAAGCAAAAAAGACAGACAGACAGACAGACAGACAGACAGACAGACAGAGAGAGAGAGAGAGAGAGAGAGAGAGAGAGAGAGAGAATTACAATTAATCCACAGAGCAGTCGAGGTTAATGACAATTTACAGTATCTATTTTTTACAGTATCTATTTTTTCAACTGTCGTGATAGAATCCTCCTCTCGTGTGATCTAGAGCACTCTGTTCCTCATACTGTTCTGTGCAGTAAGTAAACAAAAGCATCTCTCCCTCTCTTTCACTGACGCGCGCGCGCGCACACTAAATCTGGCATTTGAGACAGGCTTTGCCTTGGGAGCGCTTGAAAAGTGTATTACAGTGCTGTTCGCCCGAGCATTATCGACTGTCTTAAATGGATGTGATTCTGAAGCAAATGAGAGCACTGAGATGAGGGGCAATGGCAGATGAGCCAAAGAAAGAGGGCGTATGAAAGAAAGAAGACACAGACCGCGAAAACATGTAGCGGCCCTGAGCAGGCTCACACAGGCTGTGTGTGGGCGCGCTCGCAGCACCAGGTCCTAAAAGACTGCCAGCAAATTAAAAAAAAAAAAAAAAAAAGTAAAAACTATTACATTAAAAGTATGAGAAAAATAAAATGTATACATTTAAAACTATATACGTATTAGTTCATGGAAGAACAGCTGAATATGTCAGAAACCTTCCTGCCACCAGTATGCTGGCTACGTTTTTTAGGAATGAGCAATTCTGAGATCCATCCTATCAAGAAACGATTTACAGCAAAACTATCTCCAGCAGAACAGTGTGAAGATGATCTATGACCTCCAGAAGGCATGAGGCACAACCTCTGACCTTTGTCTCGATGCTTCCCCCATTCCCGAGGCTGAAAGGTCTCCACCCTTGAGAGATGCATGGAGGTGTTGAAGCCAGAGCCGAGCATGAAGCACTACCACTCATTATTTTAATGAGCTCTAGCAGACCCCCACCCCCCCACATCCTCCCTCTCCTCCTCTCCTGAGCGCCACTGCCGCCACCGAACACCTCGTCCGTGTGTGAGCATTCATTACACCCCAAATTACACAAGTGGAAAAAAAAATCCTGTTTACAGGATAACATTTTCTTATCGTAAAAATTGTTCTGCGCCTTTAAACGTGATGGATAAAATTAAATAAATTAATTAACAGACTGCTTGTGGATCAGCACGTTTGGTACACCATTCAGCTTTATCAAACTATACCACTGGACCTGACACTGATACTGTAGGATTTCCTACAATTGCTGAAATTGCTGAAATGAAATGGGAGTGACACTGATATTGTTCATCACCTATCTCACAATTTACCACAGCCAGAAACGCGACTCCTTTCTGATTAGCCTGCAGGCATCATTTTCTTATTTTAACATCTTTTTTTAAAAATCAGGCTAATAATATCTACCCTATCTCTCCTAAGATATTAATATTTAAAAATGTTAGTAACCATGGTTAGTCACCATGACAATAAGCATAAATAATGGTTTAGACAAGGCCTACAGTTACTTATGGCATTTGGACTGATCTAATTGTAACAATAGCATTAATATTTCAGATAATTTACTAGAATAAAGTTTTTACATGTAAGCAACCATGTGATACATGTTTGTTATTTTCTATTTAAAAAAAATGTAAAATCTGAACATGCTCCTCTATAATCATGTATACCACAGCTTGATTCTGATTGGTTAGAAAGTGTTGATTCAGCTTCTAACATACCATCTCTGACAATAGTTCTGACTTCAATATTTATATCAGTATAAACACGACTTAACTGAATGAGTGGATGATTAACCGAAACTGATTTTGAAAGGGAAAAAAGCAGCGCTGTAAAAGAGCCAATTTATGGACAAACATACATGTTCAATATATATTATTGTAATGAAAACAAACGTTGGTCGCGAGCTTAGTCCTTCTATATATATTCTCCACCTAAGGTGACACACACATCTCCAAATGATGTATGAGTTGGTGGAGTCCGTCTTTGAAGAAGCCTTCTTTTTGGGTCTTGAAGCAAAGTTTCACCTCATCGTTGTTAAATGCCCACCACAAAGTGGCTTCCTCAAGTGATTGAAGAGGAAGAAGTCACTGAAGTTTGGGGGAGTGGAGGGGGGGGACGAGGCAGAAATTCGTACCCCAAGTAAACCAGTGTATTGTGAATTTCCTTCACAATGTTTTCCTTCAAATAGGACAAATATCAGCAACCGGGTGCGCCATTTTGGTTTTGAACCTTTAGCGTCACAATTCTGCGAGATTTTATAAACAAAAAGAAAAAGTTCAAGAACGTACTCGCTGCCGGAGACATAATTTGGGCAAATATTTTCCGTATTTTCATACGATAATACACATTTTGACTGCCTCTCGTGTGTAGGTGTGTGTGTATGTATGTACACATACACAGACGTTCAGCTCCTGGTGGTACAGGACTCGTTTTACTGTGGATATAAATGTATATTTCAATTCAATGCCAGATTAGACTGCTTAGATTCAGGCAAATGCTGCAAAACTGATAGGGCACATCATATTGCAGATGACCCAAAACATACAGTGAAACCTATCCAAGAAAAATAAATTGGATATTCTTCCCAAATCAGACAGTTTCATGTGTGTGCTTGTGCGTACATGAAAATGGCTTTAATTCCTGAATGATTAACATCACACTTTTTGAAAGTCTTGACTTCTCTCACGTCTTAAGTGTTTGATTTCAAATTCAATGTGGTGGTTTACCAAATGCAAAATGCAAAATGCAAAAAAAAAAAAAAAAACTTCCAAAATTCATGGCTCTATGTATGTGTGCATGTTTGAATGAGCACGTGAAGAATTAAAAATATTTGCCCAAATTATGTCTCCCCGGAAACGAGTATTCCGGTGGTACTGCTCCGCATAATGCCACTAGGGCACTAGTGGTCAAAACAAAAATACCGCACCCGGTTGGAAAAAATTTTATGCGCCATCTTCAGGACAACGCGCCAGCCCATTCAGCTCACCAAACGGTGAAACTTGCGAGCGACTTGGGGTGCACAATTCTGCTGTTTGACAACAACGAGGTGATTACCAAGGTGGAACATTTCTTTAAAGAGGGTCTCCACCAGCTCATCCATCGTTTGGAGAAGTGTCACCTGACGTGGAGGATATGTAGAAGACTAAGCTCACTATCAACGTTTGTTTTCATTACATAATTTTTTTCTTAAACAATAGGAATAATAACATTTAGCATTAATAATTATATAACTGCCCCACGCATTTATAGATCTGATGCCCTTTCCCACATTTCAACATTTATTTTCGATCCTAAAAGAGTCCAGAAATCCATCAGAAAGTTCATCAGGAAATTCATCGGAGTTCAGTACAGCTTGCCGTGAGTCAGGAGAAATGGAAAAAAAAAAAAAAAAAACCTTGAAATATAGTTGCTGAATAAAAAAAATAAGATAGCAGTGTGTAAGTAGGTGGTTGTCTCTCTTTACAGTGGATCATTGAGACCAAAAATTCAGAATTACTAGAATTGAACGGATATCATCAATGATTTGTGAGAACGTTATAAGATCTCGAGGTCAATTCAATTCATGGGAAATTAAGGCAACAGAGCTGAGCATAATTTAAATTACAAACAGCTCAGGAATGTGGGAAATACCCATTATTTGCTAGGGAAAAGATACTGATGGGTATAATCAGTGTATAGCAATGGTATGGGCCAAGTCAAACTTTCTGTGGGATTAAAAAATGTACTGTACATTTTTGGCGGAAGTCAAATGTGCTAATGATATCCTAACATGCATTAAGCATTGAATGTGATCAACATTCAGTTGATCAGTAAGTAAGTAAAGAATTCTATGTAACTTGACCATTACAAACTGTTATAATGGCACACACCATAAAACTTAGAGCATAAATGAACCGTCATGCTAGCTGTTTTAGTTCTTTTCTAAACTAACAGACTGACACTATTGACCATGTTTCATAAGAGATGTGGTAAACTCTTGGCCTTATTTCTAAAGGACTGTGCTATTAAATCACTACTGCTTATCTAAAGGTAAAAAGAAAGGGAAAAAAAATTCGAGGTCAGCTTTGGAGGACAGGGCACATACGATTCACAGGTCTCCTCTCTTTCACACACAGCTCCAGCTTCCCATTAACCGCATGACGCTCAAGGCCACCTCAGCACTAAAAGCTGTTTTCTTATAGTGACTAAGAAAATGTGCAGCATGGAAATACTGGTCGCTAATCATCCCAATCTTTTTAAAGTTTTTTTTTTTTTTTAATGAGCTGGTTAAAATGAAAAGATGGCATTTGTTTGAAAGCTGTTTATGCCAAATTCTGAGGAAAATAGAGGGGGAGATTGTGGCCCAAATCACATTTATTATTAAAAGTCCCTCAATGCCATGCTTTGAATTTGACATTTATCGTTAGTAATACTTGAGAAATAACAGGAAAACACAATACCTTAGCCATTCTCGGCAGAGACAAACTGTAGTTATTTGAAACAAGTTTAGCACTACATCAACTGTTCACTTTATTAAGAACGTTCATGCAGGTTTCTAATCAGCCAATCATGTGACAGCGGCAGAATGCCATAGCAATAATTAATTAATTAAAGCATATACTGTACAGGTCATCAGCAGGAACGAATGTTAAGCATTAAGCAGCGCAGCTACACGACTGGCTGATTAGAACTGCATCGATGTGCAGGTGTTCCTAATGAAGTGGACGGTAAGAATATTTCAAAATAAAATTGTGATCAGAAGTTACAGTTCAATGACCTCTCATTGACCATTGTAATTTTTTCGAAAGGCACCAGGGTACAGCATCTGAAGCCCTCAACCTTTAAATCTCCTTCACTCTCACTTTCCTTCATTTTGCGTCACTTTAAATGGATGCGATTAATTAAAGTAAATGATTAAACAGTCAGAGTACGTCTGATCTGAAAAGCAAATAGCTCTTATTTGCGAGATGAACCGAACGCAATTATGAATTAGTCCTACAGTACGTGTGGTCTTACCTGATTCAGCACAATAATCTCATCTGCATCCACAATGGTGGACAGCCGGTGGGCAATGAAGACAGATGTTCTGTCAGTTACCATTTCTTTCATGGAGCTCAAAATGTTCTAGAAATCAACAAGGTACAACTCAATCAATGTCAGAACATTAAAACGAGTCCCAGCCTACCCCGCCGCCCCCCCACATACAGTGATGTCTCAAAGAGAGCTTTCTTGTTCATTTGCAATATCTAGCAACAATATGATTGACAGGATTTATATGAAGACTTCCTTGTGACATGATACGTGAGGGAGAATAATAGCTAAATAAAAAGTGAAAGCCTTCAAATGCAAACACTGCTGTAATAACTTATAAAGCCTCATTCTTATGATGAAAAAAAAAAAAACCCACAGAGCTTCCTTCTAGAATGTAAATAAGTAAAATGCTCCAAATCTACTAAGAGAAAAATATCTATGCTTTATTGAAGTTCATTGTTAGCTGTTCTTTTATTCAATAAATATCTGAAGTATTAAGTAGGAAACTATCTGCACATGTCAGGATGATAATGAATTAAAACCAGGGCTATTTTGTTAAAATATAACATTGAATCGTGGTTATACTAGCTATTGCTAGGGGCAATTAGTTTTCAAAAATAATAATTCTTATCTGGAAAAAAATATGTGAATTTTTTCTCAGAGAAGACACCAAATTGAAAACTGATTTATCCATATTTCCAAATATTCAGAAAGTCTAATAATTTTAGCAAAAATAATGTAACTTTTGTATTAAATTACGCTGGTTAGTCCATCACACACACTTTTCAAGGGTTAGTGCACTGGTATAAGCAGATAGAAGTAGTGTTTCTACACAAAACAAGAAAAATACCGGACCTCTTCGGTGATTGAGTCAAGGGAGGAAGTTGCTTCATCATAGAGCAGGATAGGCGGGTTCTTGAGGATCGCCCTGGCGATGGCTACACGCTGTTTTTCTCCACCTGTCCGCAGGTGTGAGCTCATTAATGAAGGCATTATGCAATACATCATTATACATATTTATAATGACACACAATCACTTCTTGGCCAATGGCCCAATTGACACTAGTCACATTTAATCGTGCTAATTATTATCGACAACTGTAATTACTGCTGACAAGCAGCTTTTATTTCAAGCAGCAAATTGTCCTGACCTTGAATAATTGTGTGCTTGTGTGTTTGGGTCAGTGCAGTTTACATGCATCGTCATGGCGTTTCTCATTAAAACTGCATTAGCATTAAGTATTAGTATTTGTAAATCCTTTCAGTAACTGTATTCACTTTATAATGAGAGCCGCTGTCACAATTAGCAGTTCAGGCATTCACACATGCTGAAAGCTCTGTTAGCACAGGACCGCTTAGGGAACTTTTGAAAAACGAATAATTTCAAAAGAGAAAAATTTTAATTTCTTTTACAAATAATCTCATACGTGTTTTTTGACTTTACCATAAATGACCATATACCTCAATTATTATACTTGAAATGTCCTTTGGAGCTTCGTGACAGCAAATAACCAGTTAAAATTAAGTGATTATGAAAATCTTTATATACAATCTGATAAACAGAGCTTTTCTTATGGTAAATAAAACAGTATCCAGTGAGTTACAAATTATCTGCACTCTGACTGTAGAATTAAGTTTAACCTTCGTCCTCATAGGGCTGCTTTCAGGGGACCAAACAGGTGAAATACCAGGGGAGCGAGATCAGGACTATAGGGAGGATGCTTTAACACCTAAAAAACCTTGAAATCTTCTTCGTTCGTGCAAATCACAAGTGCACAATGAACTGATGCAACACATTCACACCTGGACAGAAGTGACTGAGGAGACAGTAGCCTTGGACAGAAAGCGCTCGTATGACGTTTTAATATAACCAGAGTGTGGATACTTTTTTTTGCTTTTGTACATTAAGAGGCATGTTTGTGCCCTTGACATATCACAAAACACTGTCCTCCATTTGTTTAGCTACGACGTATTGTTAATTCTCGCTTCACAGAAAGTCTGGCTAGGAGGAATGGGACTCAGAGACCAACCAACACAATATTATCGTGACACCTACAGTAGGTGTTGATTCAATTTGTATCACAATTTACTTAGTGTCACCTGAGACTGAGCTGCCTGCCAATGAGTAAAAGGTTTAAGCCACCTGTAGGTACATACATTAAAATTTAATAATAAAAATAGATTTTGGAGTTATATGAATATGTTTATCCATGAGTTGATAGATTGACAGTGCTATAACAAATCACACTGAGACACCCAGCACCACAATAAAGCGCATTAGAGGTAAACAAACAAATTAAAGCGTTTGTTTAGTAAAGGACCTTTTTTTCTTCTCATGCTCTGGGCATCTATAAACTAATATCTCAGACACAGAATCGGCTCATACTGGGCGCCTAGTCTGGCAGCGTGTCCATCCCTGAGTCACTGTTCAACTCGAGTCCACAGCTTTATCTCGATGTCAGACCAAGTGTCATTAAGCGCCTAAAAATAACACTAACAACAAAGAGTAAAATGCATGCTGCAGTGTTATCTTTGTGCAGACGCCCTGGCCCTCAATAGCTTCACAGCTATTTAATAGTTTTCGATTGATGTTTGTTGTACCTGAGAGTTTCAAGCCTCGCTCTCCGACCTGCGTCTCGTATCCATGAGGCATTTTCAGAATGGCGTCATGGATGCCAGCAAGCCTGGCTACGCTATATACTTCCTCAGGTGACGCGTTGATGTTGCCATACTGCATGTTGTAGAAGATGGTGTTGTGGAAGAGGACTGCATCCTTAAACCCAAAGAGATGTTTGCAACAATTGTTTATTAGGGATAAACCTATACTTTACTGATCTCTCAAAAAGAGGTCTACATTAGAACCAACAGGACCATTATTGAGAACTATTCATTCAAAAACAAATCAAAAAGTCAACTCAGCCATTAGATTCCAAAAGTGTGCACAATAAGGTTAAGCCTCTTAATGACTGATATTCACACTACCAGTCAAAAGTTTGGTCACACGTTATAACTGCATGGTCTTTTCTGCTTCTGCATTGCACTTAACAATACTATTCTTGCAAGAACTGTTCCACAACAGCTGACGTTCATTTCTTAAAATAACAACTGACTGTTGTTGTTGTTACCTAATTACTGAATGCCGTGTGCTATTTCATAGTTTTGAAAAAAATCCAGTATTGCTCTAGAATTTTAAATTAATTTCAAACTCATGTCCAAACTTTTGACTGGTACAGTACTTGAAAAGGACACTAGGCATGTGTAGATAAGAAAATAGTAAAATGTTATCTTTACAACAGGAAAATGAGACTCTAGGCAAAAAAATATATAAACGATGTAGAATTAACCCACCCGCTTTGATAAAAATGTCAAGGACATTCATCAGTTCATCAATAAGTATAATCAAGGTCTTAATATTTATTTTCAATACTTTAGTGGTATGCCTAGTTGCAGTCCTACACTAGCATTAATCTATTGGTACTCCTAATTACCCACCTATATTTTTTTCGATTTAATATGCCTTATTAACTTGTCTCTGTATTTGTGCATCAATGTTTTAAATGCCATGCATGGTTTAATTTCTATCAACTGTTATTGTACATTTTATTTACATCAAATCAGCTCCCCAGACAAAAACAAATATTACAAATGTTATTTGTTCTCCTAATACTTGGTTACGCCTCACCACCCTAATGACAGTGTCAAATCCGCCAGGATGCCAGTAGTGCCTAGAGATTTTTGCACACTTCTGTCAATTTTATCCCACTCTTCAACTGAACACCTTAGAGTCTGGACAACAAAAAGCAATCGTGTTGCATAACACCCCTCCACCCCAACTCAACAGTTTAAAACTCACCTGAGGGACTACGCCCAAAGCTTTTCTTAAGCTCTCCAGGCTGACATCTCGGATGTTCTGGCCTGCGATATAGATGTTACCTTGCTGGGGTTCATAGAACCGAAACAGCAAGCGTACGATGGTACTCTTCCTTTATTTAAAAAAAAAGGGGGGGGATCAATGGCTACCAGAGAAACATCATAAAACAGGACTTCATGCAGGCTGGTGGTGAAGAGCTGAAGTGATTCTTTTACCCAGATCCGCTCCCGCCAACAATGGCCACTTTCTTCCCTACAGGTACTTCGAAGGAAACCCCATTGAGGACCTTTTGTCCCTCCAGATACTCAAAGTAGACGTCCTCGAAACGGATCGAGGCGTCCTGTGGGGTAACGAGCAGTGGGGGGGCCAGGTCTCTCTCCTGTGAGAAAGTAAACATACAATTGATGGGTTTATTGTGTCAGGAAAAAGAGATATACATTAAATAAGACAACCTGGCATTTTTTCAACAATGATCTGATCAAATGTTTCACGGAGAATTTTAGCAATAAGATCTGTAACTTAGTCTTTAATAAAAACTGTTTGAATTTACATCATTATTAAGGAAAATCTATGCACACCAATGTGTGAATATATACATACTGTACATAATAACATATTAGCATTTTTAACCTTGTGACATCATCATAGCCAGTATCTCAATTATGCATCAATGCTTTTGTGTTTTATGCTTTGTGTCAGCTATATATGAAAAGAAAAAAAAATACAAATAAAAACCAGCATCTGACTTTTGCATACATTTTACTTAAACTTTCATTACAAGAAAACAAAACAAACAAAAAAAAACATCTGCTGTACCAAGATGCAACAGATGTATTGAATAAGTTAATGCTAATTCTAAGTTTATCTTTGTTGCTCAAGTAATAATTCTTTGTAAAGGTTTGATGGGCTGGTCAGTCATGCACAGAGGTGGTGAGTGGGTGTGGGTTTAGGCGACTGAGACACATTACTGATCAGTGGGAACAACTAGCCAGATTTGATTCTATATAATTACAGGCTGCATGCTGAATTAGCCCAAATGAAGAATGAGCTTCATCAACCTCGAATGCATTTCAACCACCACCTTCAAAAAAACAAATGTTTCAGGGATTAAAATGGATACTGAAGCATACGTTATGCAAATGTGTAGTGCTTAAATCCACAGAAAGAGCCAGGGTTAAAAATATGACTATTGCCAAAAAAAAAAAAAAAAAAGGCACTGACATTCTGGAGAGGCAGAACAATAACGTCCTGATGAATATTGTAGTTATTAACACGAGGAACAATTCAACATCACTTCCAGTGAATTACCTCAATCAAGCAGGCCTCATTAATAAATCAAACGAAATGGCCGATAAAACAAACGCAGTGTTTGAACAAAGATGTATGGAGTGAAGGATCATGGAAATCAGTCTACCTTAATCTTGGTGTCCACACTAAGCAGAGTGAAGAGTGTGTTCATGTCGATAAGAGCCTGTCTGGTCTCTCTGTACACAGTGCCCAGGAAGTTGAGGGGCATTGAAAGCTGAAAAAGAAGCCCGTTAACCATCACCAGATCTCCCACAGTCATGGTTCCTTAAAAAATAAAAAAAAATAAAAAAAAATAACAAAGAAATCAGAAATCAGGGCCATAGTTGAAATTTTAAATATAGTGGGGGAAATAAGTATTTGATCCCCTGCAGATTTTCTAAGTTTGCCCGCTTACAAAGAAATATAGGGTCTATAATTTTTATCATAGGTTTATGGTACAGGATAGAGACAGAATATCAAGCAAAAAAAAAAAGGAAAAAAAAGCACACGGTACAAATGTTATAATTCGATTTGCATTTCAGTGAGGGAAATAAGTATTTGATCCCCAAGCAACCAACAATTATTCTGGCTCCCACAGACTGGTTATGTGCTCATATGGTACACATATTAATTTAAGAAGGAGCTCCTAACAGCAACGCATTATGTGTATAAAAGCCACCTGACCACAGAATTTCTATCTTCCATTCAAATCTAATCTATATCGGCAAGACCAAACAGGTGTCAAAGGAAGTCAGGGACAAGACTGTAGACCTGCACAAGGCTGGAATGGGCTAC
>JAQMYL010000002.1:11442174-11452991 GCA_030014365.1 Clarias pachynema | reverse complement strand
GTGTGTGTGTGTGTGTGTGCCCTGCGATGTATTTAGCACCCTCCAGAGTGTACCCCCTTATCCCCTAAGTCTCCTGGGATAGGCTTGAGGGCCCTGCGACCCAGTACACAGGATAAAGTGGTATAGAAGATGAATGGAATAGAATGGAACTAACAATCGCACATTACCGATATCAATAGGCAAACAAATAACCTCAGTTGACAAAAAGATTTTCAAAATTCAATATGTCGTCATTTTTTTCTTCAATTCTGCAGAATCCATGTGAGAAAAAAATTATTACACACTTCCTACTTCCACAGTCGTTAAGAGAGTAATTAGCAACCAGTTGTTTCTAATGAAATGCAGAAGATTTGTTAATCACCTAGAGGTTTGACTACTTCTATAAAAGCCAAACTTTTTTCACTTTGGTGTTCTGAAGCACTCGGGTACTATATGTGTCTACTGTACATCATGCCAAGAAGAACAGACATTAGCCTTGACCTCAGATAAGCTAATGTTACTGCTTATCAGTCTGGTAATGGTTATAATGCAGTCTCTAAACGATACGAAATTCAGCATTCTACAGTAGGAATGTTTGTTCACAAATGCATGATAATTGCCAGTTGTCCCAGTAGTGGGCATGTTAGCTAATTTAGTCCAGGGTCAGGCTGTTTAATGCTTAGTGATATAAAGAAAAACCCAAGAGCAACATCGTGTAACCTACAGGCCTCGGTAAGCATATAATTTTTTTTAACATTCATAACAGCGCAATCAGAAAAGTTAAACTTGGGCATGAATAAGCTGCTTTTTATTATAATAAATGAATATGGAATATAAAAAATGTAATAAAAATTTTTTTTTTTTAAAGTCCTGGAACAATAATATTTGGACGCGTGAGCCCAAGATAAAGATGTTTTTCATCATGCACCGCATCATGTTTTGTGAAGACCAAACTCAGTGTATCGCCACAAACACCTCATACCATCTGTCAAACATGCTGGTGAAGGGGTGATGATTTGAGCTTGTTTTGCTGCCACAGGACCTTGGAAACTTGCATTCATTGCAATTAACTCCACTGTATACTAAGCTATTTTTGAGACAAATGTGAGGCCATCTGTTTAGCAGCTTAAGCTTCGATCGAATTGGTTCATCCAGCAGGACAGAGATTAAAAGCAAACAAACTGACATCTGAATGGTTAAAGGAAAAAATGGAGTTGTTGGAACGGCCAAGTTAAAGTTCAGACATCTACAGGGCTGTGCAGAAATGAATGTGATAATCAATACGCTGAAGGAGTGCTGTATAGAAGTGTGAAAGTGTTGAATAGAAGAGTGAATGTACTGTACAGTATCCACAATGATGTGACAGACTGATAAACTCCTATGGAAAATGCTTTCTTTAATTTATTATTGCTCAAGGTGGTTCCACATGTTACTGAAGTATAGGGTCTATTTCCACCTGATTTACGATTGGTTGAAAATGACATGCTTTTTTCTTGTCAGCTTAATTAGCTTCGTGCATTTTATATATAAAAAAATTAATTAAATCAATTAATACATTTATGATTGTTTTGTTATTGTCAACATATTAGTGATAAAAAAAATAAACCAATAATAATAATGTACAATTTCAATGTTGTACTGAAGTGTTACAGCGTCTATACAGTCCTGGTCTCGCTCTAAGCCATTTCCACATGTTTGGGCCACATTCAAGGTGTTCCTGGGAGGCCAGCTTTTCAGACGTGATGTAGGCGGTCCGATCATGGCTCTGGCATACTGTACTGAGAAAACTTTCTACCTCCAAGCACTAGTGAAAAGATGATATGAGTGCATTAGTGTAGCAGAGGATTATATATAGAAATAAGAAATAAAATAAATAAAAATAGCTTTACTCTCATAATTGTGTTCTGTTATTCTGCGCAACCCGGTTTGACTTAAACGCCCCTAGTACTTTCTACATACCAATGTGTCATTTTGATGTGATATGAATAGGAACATTACAAATCCATGTCATTTGTTTTGGCCTGTAGGTAGTGGGAATGCTGTCATCGAAGCGGTTCGAGTGCTGATCGATCATGGTGTCCAGCCTTCACACATCATTCTCCTTAGCCTTTTCTCCACCCCTCATGGTAAAATAACATCAAAGTCATTTAAAAGCATGATGCTTTTAAACACTTAACATCTATTTCTACAAGATTTTTTTTTATTTTTGACTTTGCTTCATTTTGTCATTTTAGGGGTTAGGTCCATAGTTCAAGATTTTCCAGAAATGAGCATCCTGACCACTGAAGTGCATTCTGTAGCTCCAACTCACTTTGGACAGAAATACTTTGGGACAGATTGATTTTTCATTTGGAGCACATAAACAGCCCTTTAGGTATTTCTGGCCATTTCTCATGGTGTTTGGAACTGATTTTGGTAATAAAGTGTTTGAAGTGCCTTAGTATATATTGTTATACGTGCAGTACAGGGTTATTTAATGCAATGGTTCTCAGAGGTGAGTCTGTTACGCATACAGTGCAGTAAAAAGGAAAAAAAAAGTATTTTCCCCTTTCCTGTTTTTTTTTGTTGTACATTTGTCACACTTAAATAATTCAGATCATGAAACTAATACAAAAGAAAATACACAATTATAGAGTAAATACAAAATTATAGAGTAAATACAAAAGTATAGAGTAAATACAAAATTATAGTGCCAATACAAAATTCAGTTGAAAAAAGCTGTCCAATACCAAAAAAGTATTTGTTCCCTAAACCTAGTAACTGCTTGTGACACCCTTGGTGGCAACAACTGCAATAAAGTATTGGCGAGACCTGGCAATCAGTCTTAAACATCTCTGTGAAGGAATTTTGGAACCCCTCTTCTTTGCTGAAATGTTTTAAATCAGCCCCACTGGAGGGTTTTCATGCATGAACGGCCTGTTTAACGCTCTCAATTGGATTTACAGGGGTTGGACAATGAAACTGAAACACTGGCCAATTTAGTGTTGGAGGTTTCATGGCTAAATTTGACCAGCCTGGTGACCAATCTTCATTGATTGCACATTCCAGCAGTAAAAGCAGAGTGTGAAGGTTTAATTAGCAGAGTAATAGCACAGTTTTGCTTAAAAAATTGCAATCCACACGACATTATGGGGGACATATCAGAGCTCAAAAGAGGACAAGTTGTTGGTGCGTGTCTCACCGGCGCATCTGTCACCAAGACTGCAAGTCTTTGTGATGTATCAAGAGCCATGGTATCCTGGGTAATGGCAGCATAGCACCAAGAAGGATGAACCACATCCAACAGGAGTAACTGTGGACACAAGAGGAAGCTGTCTGAAAGTCAGCTAACCCGGATCGTATCCAAAAAACATAAAACCACTGCTGCCCAACTCACTGCAGAATTAAATTTGCACTTTAACTCTCCTATTTCCACCAAAACTGTTCGTCGGGAGCTCCACAGGGTCAATGTACATCAGTGATGGGTCGTTCATGAACGATTCGTTCTTTTTGAACGAATCTTTAACATGACTCAGAAGAACGAGTAGTCTCGTTTGTGGTTATGTACAGGAAACAGAATTGAGCGATTCTTTCTCAATGACTCTTCTACTCCAAGTCGTTCGTTCTTTTCTCACGTGACTCCCACAGACGCTATCCAGTGCAGTACACTGGAAACAGAATTGAACGGTTCTCAACGAATCTTCAAGTCCAGAGTCATTTGCTCCTTTGTCACGTGACTCCCATAGACGCTATGTGGTGCAAAAGAACGAATGACACAGACTAGAAGATACAGTATACTTATACATTTTACACTTATAATATGTCCTTAGCTGCATTGTAATATTTTCATTACTGGAACTATAGCCAAAATTTGTGTTTGTAGACGTATTGGGGGTCTTTTTATTGAAAACGCAACATTTTATTTTCTTTCTGATCAAAAGAACGAAATTAACTAAATGACTCAAAAAAAGATTTGTTCAATTTGATGAACGAGATTCAAAGAACCGAGTCACTAAAATGATTCACACTTCCCATCACTAATGTACATTGCCGGGCTGCTATAGCCAAAGCTTTGGTCACTCGTGCCAATGCCAAACGTCGGTTTCAAAGGTGCCAGCAGCGAAAATCTTGGGCCGTGGACAATGTGAAAGATGTATTGTTCTCTAATGAGTCCACCTTCCCTGTCTTTCCCGGACCTGGGAGAGATACGGTGTGGAGAAGCCCCAAAGAATCGTACCATCCAGACTGTTGTATGCCCAGAGTGAAGCATGGGGGTGGATCAGTGATGGTTTGGGCTACAATATCATGACATTCCCTAGGCCCAATACTTGTGCTAGATGAGCGCGTCACTGCCAAGGACTACCGAACCATTCTTGAGGACCATGTGCACCCAATGGTTCAAACATTGTACAGAGTGACCTAACCCTACCTACCTACCTACCTACCTACTGTACCTACTTACTTTTGGTAGTCTGGCCACTCCTGGGAAGGATTACCACCATTCCAAATTTTCTCTGGATAGTGAAATATGAGATATTTGTGGATAGTGGTTCTCACTGTGGTTCACCGGAGTCCCGAAGCCTTAGAAATGGCTTTGTAACCCTTTCCAGACTGATACATGTCAATTACTTTGTTTCTCATCTGTTCTTGAATTCCTTCAGATTGTTGGTACACTCTGGACAGGGGATGCCAATCCATCACAGGGCGCGCGCACACACATACACACTCATTCACACATTATGGGTAATTTGGAAACGCCAATTAACCTTATCTGCATGTCTTTGGACTGTAGGAGGAAACCGGAGTACCCAGAGGGAACCCATCAAGCACGGGGGGGGGAACATGCGAACTCCATGCACACAGACCCGAGCCGGGACAGAACCTGTAGGTGCAAGGCGACAGTGCTCCACCATGTCACCTTAACTAGCTGTTTATTATTTTCAATTTTGTTCCTTTTAGATACATTAGTACATCTATGTATTGTATGTAATGTATCTGGTTATTTTTAAACATTTTTATCTTTGTCTTTCATCCATGATCAGTTTAATAATCAGTCCTGAGAGAAAAGTAAAATTTAAAAAATGTTTTAAAAAATTTGTTACCTTTATATCTAGTATCTGCCTTGATAATCTGTCTTTATATAAATAATTTTGTGTTCCAGGCCATAGCTTTTGATTTTTTGGTTAGCACTGTGGTCTTGCACCTCCAGAGTTGACGGTTCGATTCCTGCTTCAGGTCTGTGTGTATGTTCTGCCTGTGCTTATTGGGTTTTCTCAGATTAGGCTTATTGACGTTTTCAATTGACCATATTGTGTGTCCTTGTGTGCCCGTCCAGAGTGTACCCCGCTTTGTGCCCCAAGTCCCCTGGGATAGATCCAGGCTTCCCGTGACCCTGTACACAGGATAAGCAGTATAGACAATGAGTGAGAAAAATAATTATCTAGCTATTTAATGAGCCCTCATGACATATGGATGGTGACAAGGTTGTGGAAGAGATCACTCGCACCAGGAAAAAACTAGGATAAAGGTGACCAGTGAGAAGAACTTCTTATTGATTTGCAGTGGAATTTCAGTCCAGGTGTCTGTGATTTTTATCTTTTTTAAATATATGTAGTGTTTTACAACATTAGATACCCCTTTTCGTATAGATTTATATATCTCAAAGCATGGAAACTTCATAATTAAAAAAACTCAAATAAATATCTAAAATTTGATTTTTCAGATTTTTTGTTAAGGGGCATGTGGAATTTATTTTAAACAGAACCCTTGCCTTACTTCATATCAAAGCCTTCAAATTGTCTGCCATCTTCAGGAATGCCACAGAAGGTTTGGTTCAAACGGCACATTTATTCATTGTCCCCGAATGAAAATGATCTGAAATCTCACTTTTTTGGTGTGTGTTTGCGCAGTGACTCAACTGTTCTAATGCATTTGTTACACATATAATGCACCATAACATTACACCATTAACAGACTGACGCAAAAGTCTGGCTCCATAAACAAAACCTGGCCAAAAAGTCCCTGTTTTAGAAAGGTCAAATTATTGGGCTGCATCAAGGTTAGAACCCTTCAACACTTCATGAAAAACCTGGAAATGCTCTAATTCTCGCTCCCTAATTTTCATCATTGAGTGCAACATGTTCTAATTCTGATAGACTACTGACTATTAATGAACCTGGTATTAGGTCTGGTTCTATTCAATCTTGGGTCTGAAATAGAGCTGCACAATTCATGGCACAATAATTTAAATCGAAGTATGGACTTGTGCATTTGTTTAATTGCAAAAGCCTGCAATTCATTATAGGTAACAGAGGTAAAATTGATTAAGTTTTTTTTAAACATGTTTGAGGTGATGAACAAATACTGGCAAACATCCTCTTAATGATCTAATTTGTGCCATTATTTGGTGTTAACCTACATAAATATGTTTAAATAATAATTTAAAAAATATATGTTTAATAGTTACACAGTTTAAATCGCAATCAAATTGTGCAGATATAAAAAAATAAAATAAAATAAAAATAAAAAAAAATACAGTATGATACAGGTTAAACTGCCTATGAGTCCAGACTTCTGTTCCAGCCTGTAAGTTCATGGGGATAAATTAAGGTTTCAAAAAGAGGAAGGTTACACGGAACATTACATCAAAATAATGGATCATATGACATAAATACGGTTAACCATTATGACACGGAGTGTGTGAAAGTAATACATATTTCCATAATACCAAGAAAATGACAGGAAACTGATATACTCAGACATAGTCAGAGTTACCTAAAGTTACAGTGGCACTCATGACTTAAGTACAAGAATTCAGTACAAAATTATTTGTGTTCAAAGGAATGACGAGAAGCACAAGTCAGCTGCAGCAACCACACATTTGTAACTAGTTCTGCATTCGTCTGCAGTGCTGCACTCTTTTCTGCTCTCGGCAGATTCATTGATTCCCCTGACAAATCTTATAAGCCATATCAGGTTGAATCCTATTTTGATTGAAGCAAAATATGTGGAGTCGGAACAGTGCTTCTAATTTGTTTCACACCATGTTTACACACCATACATTGGCTGCATGAAGTTGCGTTTAAAGAAATACACGTAATGGAAAAACTACATTTATAATACATCATAAAAAAGAACAGTTTAAATATTTAAATAAAAAGTACTATTCACTGAAACACAGTGATTTTTTACAGTCTTTGATGAATATTTAAGGCCTGAAGAGACATCACACTTGCAGGACAATTAGTAAAACTTGGATAAAGTGACCACAGGGAAAAAAATAATGGCAAGTATGTTCTTTCCTGCAGCTATTTGTCAGTGCACTGATGCCAGCTGCCACCGATAACGCCACAAACAATTTCGGAAGAATCCGTAAGCTGAAATGTAAAAGAATACGAGATGCAAGATCACTAAACTCATTGTTATCTTACACACCGGGGACAAAGCAAATCCAAGCCCCTAGGAACATTCTTTGATTGTCCTTGGAGAGTCTTTAAGAGGATGGAGGCGCTCACGATGATGATGATAATCCAGAACATACCAGGTAAAACGGGAAGAAAGAAAGAAAGAAGAGGGGGGAAAAAACAGGACAAAGCCGCTTCCTCCAACAATTTTACTCTCTGCGGAGATACTTTTCTGGAATCTTCAGATGTCTGGAATGCTGTCTTTTCATCCACGATTTGGTGTTTAGTTGCTTTTACAGTGCAGGCCTGAGGCAGCTGAAAGTGCTGCTCTGGTAAATATAAAGCAAAACACAAGTCAGCGCATATATTCTATACATCTAGTATTAAATAAACAACACAAGAGTCTATACTTACCAAGAAGTGTAGCTCAACCAAATACTATTCAATAGTCAGTCTGACTGAAGGGTCGTTCCCTACTTCTCCATCTGTAAATAAAGAGATTAGTAATGAGAACTCAAACATAGTCTTTCCCATTTTTGCCAAACAAAAAGTAGACAATGATAATATACAGCTGTTGCAGCTAGAGGATCACCAGTAATGTTTGTCTCAAGCACAGAACACAACTAAGGAGATTGCTGAAATGACTGGAATTGGGGTAAGGACTGTCCAATGCTTTATTAAAACCTAGAAGGATAGCAATGCACCATCAGCTTCGCAGAGGTAATGTGGTCGGTAAAAATCTTAAATAAGTGTGATCAAAAATCCCAAACAAACAGTCATTGAACAATTTACTTCTTGAAAAATAACAGCAATGTTTAATAGTAAAAGTGAGAGTGTTTCCACACAAACACGCGCACACAAAATATGACAAGAACTCAAAACAGCTGTGTGGCCATAAAACAGACTTTTGTTACTGAGGCTAATTATAAAAAGCTTGACTTTGCTATGGAGCATAAATATTGGATTTGGAGCAATGTAAAAAGGTCATGTGACCTTTGGATGGGTTCAGACTGACCCTATGCCAGAGGGAAGGGCACATCAGAGTAAGACAGGAAGAGCATGAAGCGTCATCATGCATAGTGCCCAGTGTCCCAGCCTCTGGAGGCAGTGTCATGATCTGAGGTTGTTTCAGGTGGTCAGGTCTACGCTCAGCTACTGTATGTTATGTGCTAATGAAATGAAGTCAGCTGATGACATTGTCGTATTCCAGAACGCCTAGATTCATTGGGCTTAAATTGTCAAAGAGTGGTTCTGGGAGCTTGAGAAACTATATGCACACATGAATTTGCCAACATTAAAAGTCTTCGCGATGTGCTAGAGAACACTTTATGGAGTGGGTCGAATCTACTGTCACCAATACAAGTTGTCGTTAGACTAATGAACATGAAACTCCTAGCTTGACTTTGATATTCACCTTTCAGAACTACAACTCGGTCATACACAATAAAGAAATGATTTGGATATCCAAGAACACAATCAAAACCGTGCAAAAAGTATGCACATTCAAGATGATGTCAGAGAAAACGTGTACAAAAACAAAATGCAAGTAGTTGTGATTTCATCAACTATTATTTTGCTCAGACAGAGGAGCAAAATCAATCCCACACAACATATTTATCTCTATCAACTTTTAGCACATAGCTGTTTTCTTCAATAAAATAAATCTCTTAGTCAAGCGCAAACCCCTATTGGGTTATTAATCCTTTTTAATCCCTTTTAGAAGAGACAGAAGGTTTGGTATTCTAATTAAACAATCACACTGCCTCTTAAATTAGCTGGAATGAAGCAGAGGTTGTTCTTTTACCTCCAATATCATCTTACCTGTGCTCTCCTCATCTGATCCATCTTCGCACCACCTCCTCTCATTGGCCAGTAAGGGGTTTCGACATTCGCTCAGTGTCCGCAGAGGGAAATAGTGGCCGTCACCTAGGCTAAAGACCACAAAGAACACTGATTACTTTTACACATAGTAATCTGAAAGCTAGGATACAACAATTACATCATCAATTTAAATACCCTTGCATGCATAAAATACAAAATGAGGTACTGCAGTTTACTAACCTGGTGAAGACTGGGAAAAACCAGAGCTTCTTGTCTTCCCCAAAGACCTGCAGAAGGTTCTTGCGGAAACCGACATTAAAGCCGTTCCTGTCAGGACCATTTTGGAATACGGGAGCCGAGAAAGCCTCTGAAAAACATTATGTACTGGTTGAACATTCAATTCCAGATTTAGTAACACCTTTTATGTTATAAATGTCCTGGAAAGTCTCAACTAGAGTCTCGCATGAGTAAGGTGAGGCACTGATGTCAAGCAAGGAGGTCAAGTTCCAAACCGTGAGTTCATGGACCTTGTTTTGTGCCAGAATGGAATAAAGTATACAAGCAGTCAGCCGTACAGACAGTCAGTAAGTAAGTTATACAGTGATACAGTCAGTCTGTCAGTTAGTCATTCATTCAGTCTCTCAGTCAGTCAGTCATTCATTCAGTCTTTCAGTCAGTCAGTCTCAGTCAGTCAGGCAGTCTCTCAGTCATTCAGTCTCTAAGTCAGTTAGTCATTCATTCAGTCAGTCTCTCAGTCATTCAGTCTCTAAGTCAGTTAGTCATTAATTCAGTCTCTCAGTCAGTCAGTCATTCAGTCTCTCAGTCACTAAGTCAGTTAGTCATTCAGTCAGCTAGTCATTCATTCAGTCTCTCAGTCATTCAGTCTCTCAGTCAGTCAGTCATTCAGTCAGTCAATCTCAGACAGCCAGGTAGTCTCTCAGTCAAAAAGTCAGTCTCAGTCAGGCAGTCTCTTCAGTCACTCGGTCTGTCAGTTAGTCATACATTCAGTCACTTAGTCACTCAGACAATTATACACACCATCATACAGTTAGTCAGTCAGTCACTCATTTAGTCACTCAGTAAATTACAGTCAGTCAGTCATACTTTTGAATACATTAAAATAACATTAGAAAAAAAATATATTATTATTATTACTTTTATTATTATTATTATTATTATCATCAATTCAATTTTATTTGTATAGCGCTTTTAACAATTGTCATTGTCGATTGTTGATGTCATTGTCATCAACAATAATTGTTTAGGGTATTCAAACACAAAATTATTCATTCAGTCAGTCAGGCAAAAATGAATGATTATAGTTTCTATAAATTAACTATATTACTCAAATAAGCAGTGTTATAACTGAAGACAAGTTTTTGAATGCCAGTAGTGCTTTCTGCATATAGCATTACTATAAGTAAACGAAAGAGCAGAGCCATCATACCCAGTGTGGATCTGTTCTTAGCCACCAACCAGCAATGGTAGCCAAAGAGGAACATGAGGCTCACGAAGAACATGACGGCCACAAACAAAAGGAAAAGGACATGGAACTTAGCATGGCCGTTTGGAAGCTCACCCTAAAAAACACACAGGGAATGTGAAATCTTTTAACTGAGAAATTGTTTCATTTTA
>JAQMYL010000002.1:11423869-11442164 GCA_030014365.1 Clarias pachynema | reverse complement strand
ACAGGATAACACAGTTACAGGAAAACAATCAATCCTGGGGTACATCTCAGTGCAGGAGCTTGTCAATTATTACCTTGTTTTTATTAATTAAAGAACAACAAATTTAACTTTTATCAGTCTGGAGTTGCATGTGATGCTATTGAGCAAAGACTTTAGTTCCTGTAACTACTAAAACAGCTATAAAAAAGTATAAATTACTTCACCGCTTCTCTTTTTCTTCTTAGGCGTGTCAAGGGATTTCTTTATGGGGAAAAAGCCCTACAGTGTAAAGTTACTGTGACTGAAGCCTACCTTTAAAAAGTGCTAAGTAAGCATTGGACCATATGAACAATTACAAATGTTTCAATGCATGCTTTAATAACTATAATAAGCCTGTTAATAAAACCCTTTGACTTGAATTAGAACAGGAATTACTGTCAGAGCTGCTACTCTGAAAATCTAGGCAACAGTTTCTGATTAATCAGATTTGGGAACTAAACAATGTCACATTTCATATTTGACTTGGCCAACAAGCGAACATGTGGAGACAAAGGTCAGTTTGTTGTAGAAGTCACGTTATAATGACACTCACCACCCAGAACTTGAGGAAATACTGGAACACAGTTGATGCGATGAAGACACAGTAGAGCATGGAGTAAGACAGGAAGAGGAGGAAGAACTTGTAGTTTGAGAATCCGACACAGTTGTTCACCCTGAGTGAAGAACAAAATCAGACATGGCCTATTTATTTAAGCTGAAAATGTATTTGGTTTTCTTAAAAAATGTAAGATATTAAAATAATACTTAGCATTTCAAATCTAAACTTCGTTGCATTCAGAGCATAAGTTTAATAAAAACTAATGGGGTATGCAGTTTAGAAAAATAATACATTACAAAATAAAACACTGGGGTGGTGTGACGCAACCCAAGATAAACAGAATTCACGCTACCACGAAACCCTATTATTTCCAACAACAGCACATCCCAGTTATATAATTGTATTATTCAGATTATATATAGAACTAGCATTCTGCCAAAGCTAACAAATTTCTCATTTATTAAAGAACAACGGTGAATACGTTATAGTATAGTTAGTTCCTGTTATGACTTAAGTAATATCAGCTATAAACATTCGTCACCTAAGCAGCCTCCCATTTTTTTATACAGCACTTTGCAAAAGTCTTGCGGCATCCCTCATTTATTCATATTACATTAAATGAAATGAGGTAAATGAAAATAAATTAATGAGTACAAATCTTTTACTGTGACAGACGAAAGTGTCTAAAGATACAGTTAAAAAGATGTATTGTTGTGGCAACAAACTCAGTAGCAACCTCATTTCCTCTCTCGTCTCTTCCAACCACTCAGCATTCAGCATGACTAGTACACTAATCACCTGCCGGATCATCTGTTATCATCTGTACCTGTTTATCACTGGTCACTTCATGGCTTAACAAACAAAAAACATTTCTCTGAAACTGGTCAGGTACAGGTACTGGACTGAAAATGAGAGGCAAAAAAAATCCTGGAGAACTATTCCTGAAGACTACATATATACAATAATAATTAAGATCTGAGAAAGTATCGTAAATTTTAAACTTTTATTTATTGGAAGGCAACATATATAGCAAAGAGCAGAATTGTGCATTCCATAACGAGCATCAAAAATGCTGAAATGCTTATCTAAAATGCATGTCCTGCTATACTATACAAATCGAAACTCTTTTGCACTGAAAGCTTTTCGAGCGTTTCTGCTATAGGTGGTTGAGTGAGGGGCAATTTACAAGATTTAGCTGCTAGCTTTGCAGATAACATTTCAGACTCAAATGTTCATGCTGTGTTGCTCTTAACCGGCAAAAAATGTTTGTTGTATTCAAGGTTTTTGCCAGATGTTCCCCCAAGTGGTTTTGCTTTAGAAAACCACTTTGCATATTGAAAATTTTATGTCTTTCAATATTCCCATATTCCTGGCAAAAGCATGTTGATGTGGCTGTAGACTCATGTATTTTGCATCATCACAATAGTATCGGTTAATATGATCAGCCAGTTAAGAGACAACCGATCTGTAAAAATGGTTGATTTCAGTTGCCAGATGATTGATCAGAGCACCTTTCATATGAAAAAGAACGTAGACCATACTTCAATTCTATGGTTTTAGAAATCAGCACCTATATAGCAATTGTATGTTCCTCACCAACTTTTCTTACCAAAACAAACACCGCCACACAGGTTTTAGTTCTGGTTTTAGACTACAACAAATATGTAGTCATTTTGTCTCAAAAAGTAAAGCAAAAAAAGGAACTCTCTTCCTACTTTCACAATTAAGAAAGTAATTAGCAGTCAGGTCTTTCTTGCACAAGATTACAAGAAGTCATGCTTGTACTTACTTAAATGAACAAGCTTAGTGAATTGTCAAGACATGTGACTACTCCTGGAAAAGCAGAACTTTGGTGGTTTGGTCATCACCCATGACCTTAGAGAAGCAACTGTTGCTGCATAACCTGGGAGGTGTTATAAGGCCTCTTAAGGTCTCTAAACAATTTGAAATTCACCATCCTATAGTAGGAAGGACTCTTTACAAATGGAAAGCCTTCAAGCCTACCTTCCCAAGAGTGGACATCTCAGCCAATTTAGCCCAAGGTCAGACTGTCGAATGCTCAGAGATATAAAGAAATGCCCAAGAGCTGCATCATGTAACCATATGTAAACACAGTAAATGTTTATGTTCATGATGCAACAAGTATAGCCTTCATGAAAAGGTCATTAAGATATCAAGCGAATGTTAGATTTGTAAAACTGCATCTAAACAAACCACAAAAGTTCTGGAACAATCTTTTTAGGAGTGATAATACCAAGGTGGAGATATTTGGTCATTATGTACAGCTCAAAAACTAAACACAGCATATCACCACAAACACTCCTTATCAGCTGTCCAGGGCGGTGGTGGAGGGGTGAAGAATTGGGCTCTGAGATGGGAACCTAAGGGAGCTGTGCATATATAAACGCCCTCAATCATTAAAGAAATTTAGCAATGTTCTAAAGCACAGCAAGTTAAAAATTCTCCAAAATAATGTGAGAACCTGATAAACTCCTATCAACCCATTTTCATCAAGTTATTGGTACTAAATTTGGTTCAACAGTACATGAGTGTACTTATTTTTCCATCTTTATTTTTCCAACTGGGGTTATTTACTTGTATAAAACACCAAATGTATTCCTCTATTCTTTAACTCACCATGGACAGTGATGATCCATTTTCAGGACACATCTACAACAAGAAAAAGAAAATGCAGTGAATGTAAACAGAACAGAATCAAGATATCAGCTCTGGTAAATCTGAGTGTGTGTCTGACAAACACCTTCTAATTATTACACAAGTCTCGATTACGGTGATCATATTTCCAGTCATTAAGATCAAATGTTACAAGACGGAAAGGGAAACTTACGTTTCACAGACTGAACAGTGGTGACAGCGGTCTGGCTTTAGTAGTTGACAGTAATCGCAGAACCTGATAGCTAAACACACAAATGAAAGGAAATCAGTCAGCGTCTGAAAAAGTTGTGAATGTACTGTATTTAATGCCTTTTTAAACACCAAACAAGCCAGAAGAGAGTATAGTATAGACTGCTATAACTAATAGAAACACACCGTGCACAAGTTAGTCAAAAGAAGAAAGAAAGAAAAAACAAGACGTCTATGAAAGAACCTTTATCTTATCCAATATTTGTGATGAAAAGTATAAATGTATTATTAAAACTGACATGCACATTTTTCTGCATAGATTTTTAACTCTTCAAAGCTTTGACAAAAGATTATACTGTATAAGGATGTCTACCTCCTGACTGAGCTCGTGTGAAGATGGGGAGCTTGTTAGCTATGTCAATCAAAATCTGCTTCTGAACATCCGGCCTCTCCTCCATCTCATACCGCTCTTTATCCCTGTAGGAGAGGTGGAACTGGTGCCAGAAAAAAATAAATAGATAAAAGTACACGAACACTAAACACTGGAAGCACACTGTATCAAATGAATCAAATAAAAAACCAAGCGTGTCTATGACGCTAACCTTTTTGTCCGGCGAGGCGGCCGGAGTGAAGATGGCTTTCCAGTAGGTCCAACAGAACATCACAAAGCATACGTGGAAGACCAAAATGTAAGCAGCTGCAGAGGAACACAGTTCACATTCTGTTATTACGACAAAAGTAGACATCAATAAATCTAGTGTCAAGTTGTTCTGCGACTTGCCGGGTCCCTCTCAACAGGAGCAGCCGAAAGACTCAGAAGTAACTCAAACACAAAATGAGACACGGACTGAAAGAATCAAGCGGAAGAGCTTGACTACTTGGACTCACCCTTTTCCAATGAATTCTGGAGAGTAACTGCAACACAAATAATCACCCAAAATTAATTAACATGAGCTTTGCTAAATAATAAACTAAACAGTATTTGATGCAGAAATACAACCTATGGACAAAAGTATTTGGCCAAACCTGTTAATTACTGAATTCAGGTGTTTCAATCAGTCCCCTTATCCCCAGTAAAGGTCAATCTTAATGCTTCAGTATACCAAGACATCTTGGACAATGCTATCCTTCCAACTTTGTGGCAATAGTTTTGGGAAGGCCCTTTTCTATCCCAACATGAATGCACAAAGAAAGGATTATAAAGCCATGTTTTGATGAGTTCTGTGTGGAAGAACTTGACCAGCCGGCACAGACCCCAGATCTAAACCCCACTGACCACCATTGGGATGAACTGGAACGGAGATTCTTGTTCTCGCCAGGACTTCTCATACAGTACAACATCTGTGACATAAATGCTCTACAGAATAAATGGGCAGGAATTACCAAAGAAACACTCCACAATCTTGTGGACAGCCTTCCAAGAAGATTGGAAGCTGTTATAGCTCTAAAAGGAGGACCAACTCCATATTGAAGTGTATGTATTGGGATACAGTGTCATTGCATGTTTGGGTAAATGCTGATGTCCATATAGTGTAGGTGAATGACATACTGTTTGTTTATCTCCTAATTCTACTGTTACTCAGCATGACATGTCATAAACATACAGTAAATATAATCTAAACAGAATTTGATTTGTTTTTTAACTGAACTGGTTTAAGTTATGTAAATCACTAGATGGAGGTCAGACATCACTTCCTTACTGTAAATGTCAACAAAGCTACAGTCATATCAGGCTAGCCGAGGTTAGCTCGCTAAATTTGAAGCAGGAGGGGAAAAAACAACGATACTTACAGAAACAAAGCTCAAACACGTAAGCGTAATAAGACCACAGGACCACGGCGGAGATAATAACAACTGGTATCCAAGAAAATATTCTCTGACAACATCTCAGTCCTCTCGAAAGAGCCATAGTCAAACCAATACAGAGAATATCATGTTCTCCGGGATCGACTGCTCAGCCTGACCGGAAGCAGCTCTGCGCTCTGCTGATCGAGACTGTGATGAGTAAATGGAGCTAAGCTTTAAATTGACTAGGTAGCTAGTTCATTTTAATTATCCAAAAATAATACATAAAAAAAAAATAATAATAAATTTGAAGCACCGTTTGACTGTAAACATTCAGCTAAACATATCTGGTCATATAAATCACTGTACGATATACAGTCAGATATACAATAGATTACTATAAAGACACTTTAATAAAGATACTTTATTGATCCTGAAGTAAACTCCAGATATCCAGCAGCAGTAGAGACAATAACACAAAGACAGGCTGTAGATGTGAATAGACACTTTATGTCTTACATGTAGTCAGAGCTGACCAAAAGTTACTAGTTCAATGCAAAGAACAAAAAGCTACAAGACACATATAAATTATATAAATAAAGCATATAAATCACAAATTCTTAAAAGGGTGAACTAATGAGTGAAATGAAGTTAATTGCAGTTCAATTGCAAATGTGCAAATTTTATGTGTGGCAAATTGACAACAGCGCAAATAGTATTAATTGTGCAAAGAAACTTAGTGATTGTGCCTGAGAAGGTTTTTATTTATATGTAATGTCATGATTATTATATCCAAGATATATCAAAATGTATATCTGTAGAATAAGATAACTGTAATTACCAAGTTATATATATAAAAAAAAATATAAAAAAAACTAATATTATTCTTGATAACCCATGTGTAATTTTTTTAAATAAATATTTTATGTTATAAATAACATTAACATAACATTTTAATATATGATTTTGAAACTATCAATATTTTGAATATTGATCAAATATGCATTCAGAACCCATTGTTTTGACCCATCAATTATGCTTTACACATTTCAAACAATAGGTGTCGCTATACATCTACTCATAAAAATAAAACCCTTCACCCGTTAAATGAGCAGTGGCATTAAATATATCATTCAATATCATTCAATATATCAAAACCATAGCATTTTTACCAAAGCATTATATATAGAGCAGATGGCAGCACAGAGAGAGAGAGAGAGAGAGAGAGCAGTGTGGCCTCACACCTCCAGGGTCGAGGGTTCGATTTTCGCCTCCAGTCTGTATGCGTGGAGTTCTCTCCGTGCTTGGTGTACTCTGGTTTCCCCCACAGTCCAAAAACATGGAGATTAGGTTAATTGCTGTTTCCAAACTGTCCACAGTATGTTTGTGTGCCCTGCAATGAATTGGCACCCTGTCCAGGGTGTACCCAGCCTTAAGTCTCTTAAGTCTCCTTGGATAGGCTCCTGTACAGGATAAGTGGTATAGAAAATGAGAAAATGAATTCCTGTTTTCTATTAAAAGCAGAAACAAGTGATAGAGTAAGATTACCAAACTAAGCTTTATATCATAGAATGAAAATTATAAGGGAGTTAGATGAATTACAATGATTTTGCAGTGAATTACAATGTGTGGTCCACAGCATTTTTATAAATTTTTCTCTAGAAAATTGTGAGCCGGTGTGTACTGTATAATAAGGTGTGGATAGATCCATTTGATAAAACATAGAAATGTGATGTTACTTGTAGGTAAGCAAAAAAGTGATTTATGTCCTGAGCATTTTGCATTAATTAATTAAAGTTCCTTAAAATGTTACACAGAACTGTACAGCTGACGTCAATAGTTTACATAAATTTATGCTAAAGAAATCCAATCGCAGTTTTTTCACAACTTCACATATTTCATGTTACAGTACTATATTTCTTCTTGCAGGTCAGGTCAGTGCTTTGTCACATTAGAGATCATTTAAAAAGTTGAGAAGGCAGATTTATTTCAGCTTTAATTCACAATAGTTTACATACACCAAGTTGATTGTCTCTTTAAATTGTATAAAAGATGATGCAGTGACATAAATGCTTCTGAGTGACTAATTGTTGTAATTAGGAGTTAAGTGCCAGTGTCAAAGGGCTTACTGATAGAACCGTACATTTCTTGCCCATCATACCATGGACAATCACAGCAATTCAGTCAAGATATCAGGAAAGGTTGTGTAATTATGGAAGTCTAGTTCCTCCATATGAGCAATTTCCAAACAACTAGAGATATCGCAAGCATCTGGACCACCATCTAACCACCAACAGTCTTGGACCACATAGACACTGCATCATTCAGGAAAATTAACTCCAATGAATGAATGAGATTTGGTCTGTAACGTTCAATGAATTCAAAGACAGTGAAAAAGAAACTGGTGAAGGAGTAGCAAGCATCAGTCGAAAGATATGTACCTTATGTACCTCAACCTTAAGAGAGTCCTACATCACTGTGGACTGAAAGGCTGTCATGCTGTGAAGAAGCCCTTGTTCTAAGACTGGCATAAAAAGCCAGACCACTTTTTTCAGCCTTTTGGAAGAATATCCTAAGAACACCATCCCAACTGTGAAGCATGGGGGTGGAAACATCAAGTTACGGGGTGTTTTTCTGGAAAAGGGACTGCAGCACATAAAGAAATTATGGCATTAAGAGGAAAAAGGATTATCTAGAAAAACTGGTCACTTGGTCACAACTGGAACTTCAAACTGGACAGTGATCCTAAACATACCTCTAAAATTGTACAGTAACTAAATGACTTAAAGGAAATAAAGCAAAAATATTGGAGTTGCCATCACCCAGAATCCAAGAGAAAGTCATGCGACATGAGTTACAGCAGTCCTGTCAAATTATTATTCTAATCAGGAGGTCCCCAATTAAAATCTTGTTTCGGGCATGCAGTAGTATAGACCTACATAGCCTTTGAAACCTAACCCATCCCTGCAGATTTGAAAAAAACTTATGGCAAGTCATTTGTATTATTCATATTTACTAGTATACGCTCTATTTTCAATCTGCAGTATAATGTAAATTGTTCAGTTCCTAATGGTAAAATGTGCAGATGCTTTATTAGAAGTAGCAAAGCAATTTTCCATTGCACCATCCATCTACTGTCTATACCACTTATCCTGTGTAGGTCTGATGGGGGGCTGGAGACTATTCCAGGGAACTTGGGGCACAAGGCAGGGTACAATCTGGATGAGGTGCTAACCCATTGCAAGAGACAAGCATATACAACCATGAACTCAGTCATATACAACAGGCAATTAAATACAACAGGCAATTACATTTAGGACACCCTACATATTTTATAACCCCAGAGAAACCCACAGAGGCACCATGGTCCGTAAAAACAGCTTCAGGACACATTGGAATAGATCCTAAAAATATCTAGAACTGTATTGAAAAGATGAACATAGTTATTTAAAAAAAAATTCTATGTCTATCAATCTGTATATTGGTCTTTCAATAAGAGCATTTTAAAGCATATTGGTCCAAAATCTCATATACGTAGGTATATGTTTTTTATCCTCATCATCATTTATTCCCTGTATTAAAAGCATTGGTTTCCTAAACTTTATACATTTACTGTGGATGTGGCCATGATTTTCTTTTTAATATATATTACGTAAAACTGTGATACATGTAATGCAGACAAAGAAGCTATGATCAGGGCTCATGTATAACCATACAGTAATATCAAAAAAATGCACTGATGTGGGTCTGGGTTCCTTACAACGCATTGATGTATACAACCACTAAATCTTAGAGGCATTGAACATTTAGCAAAGTAGTTAGCCTGACATGTTTAAGGTCTTTCACCAGTGAACAATACAGAAGCTAGAATTTAAGATGTTTTGTCACAGTCGAAAAGAGCTCCACTATGATGGAACAAGAGTCGAATTTTGATACGCAAGTGATGCAGGGATTCTGCTAGCTGCTGAGGTAAGGGAAGACCAGAATCTTCTACTTGCATCCCCAAGGTAATAAAAAAAGTCTGATGTCCATGTTACATTTCTGCTGACCACCCAGCTTGCCATCTTCACCACAGATTGGGATTTCCACACCTCTAGAAACCAGGAATTTGATTGTCAGCCAGTGGTATCTGGAGCCCCTAGGATAGAGCATCTGTGAAAGATCTGCGGTATTATTGCTGCCCGACACAAAAAGAGGATGAATCACAACAGAGGAGGGCCTGTACAAATCATTGCTATGGTACATTGTCCGAATAGAAAAAACAAGGTTAGGCAATAATCCTGGAAGTAAATGAGCAGGCTGTTCATACCCGAAAAACCCTCCAATGTTGCTGAATTCAAACAATTCCTCAAAGAAGAGTGGGCCAAAATCCCTCCGCAGGGATGTGAACGACTCAGTGCTACTGTAGGTATCATAAACGCTTGATTGCAGTTATTGGCAAGGTGGCACCAATCAGTTATTAAGTTTGGGGGCAATTACTTTTTCACATAAGACCAGGTAGGTTTGGACAGCTTTTTTTCATTTAAAAACTGCTAATGTAGTTACTCGTGTAGTCTTAAACTTGTGTAATATTAAAATTTGTATAATGATTTGAATCATTTAAGTGTGACAAAAAAAAGAAAGGGGCAAATACTTCTTCACAGCACCAAAAGACATTAGTTCACAAGGTACTTTGTTTTTTTCCCTCAGTTTGAAGAATTAATTTCCCATTCATTCAAGTCCATGCTAGACGCTGCAGCAGCTTTAGGATGTTGTCTACCCGGAATAAGAATTGTGACTAATGTGTATTAGTGAATATGGACATAATGACACTTTTTCATTAAAATAGTTACAGTCACACTGTAATAACAGTCAGACCTAGCTAGTTCCCATCTCCTTAGTTATCCATAAGTTACTTTCCTTAACAAAATCATCTGACTATTTGGTATTTCGTATTTGTCTGTTGAAGGAAAGAAGGATGGGCCGTCCATCAACCTGTCAACCCTTTCTCTACTACGAAAGCACTTGTTTCTATCATAATAGTAACTGAGTCTCGATCAAAATATTTATCCAGTTAAGCATAAACAGCTTATGAAGACATGTCTAGGCAAATCTTTTAGTGAGAGTGATCACATCATGTACGGGTGGAAAAAAAAAAAAAATCCCACATCCAGCAGAGGCCCCCTGAATGGAAATTGAAGAGTCATGAATTCTGTGGAGAAAAAGGTAAAAGGGACAGGATTAGCACTAAACCTTTAAGATAAGATGCAAATTTTCTTCCAATCCTAAATCTTCCTCCAATGTCGCATTAGCACTATTATGTGGTTAATCCAGATATATATTCCGTATAATGTTATGGAACACTTGGTAGAAGTTACAGTTCAATCTCAATCTATTCTTGTGATTCTAAAGAGACATATTGCCCGTGATACACAACATATGCGGCTGATTGATGCATATGAATGAATCAGTAAGTGTCTGTGTGTATAAGTGAGGGAAGAACAGCATGCATGAATGTCTATTTTTAATTACATTCCCATATTCCAAGCTGTCTGCTCGAGTGGCTCTCTTGTCGTGGTGCCTTGGCAAGAGTTTATGTCCATGACTAGTGTTTTTTAAATCACACTGGATAGAGTGTAATAGCACTCCCATTTCATTCCCTGTATGCTCAAATGTCTGGATGGAGAATTCATCATCCATGCCACTTTTTGAACTGAAGATGGAATAGATTTTGGAAACTCTGTATTCACCAAGGCCCTTAGGTCACTGAGCTGTGCAGGTGGTTAAAAAATATCTTGTTTATGTTTATCGTTATCTCTCTTTGTAAGAGGGTTTGACATAAAAAATAAAAACACCAATTACTGACTGGCTAATTAAAATAAAACATGTCGAAGTAACTTTCACTGAGATTGGGAATTTTGATCATATCTCAATATCATACAGTATCATATACTGTAAAAGTAGCGTTATACAGTTGGTTATATAATTAACAGTGGGCTTGTGTTGTGTAGTGATCATCACAAAAGTGAAAAACATCTCCACAGGGCTTGGTGTAAAAGATATAGACTATGAGATATACTGAAGGTTGTATAGTTTGAGCTGAGGGTCCAAAGAGAAGAGATGGCTTTCTTTCTACCCCATTTCTGCTTATATTCATCCTTAACAGCAGAATAAACAATGGCCGGGTGTGGAGAAATTAAAGACACCTCATCCAACATGTGTGAAAATAAATCCACTACATGGGTGGAGTGAGTGAAATCTTTGACGCCCATGCCACAACATACGGCAATGCCCCTGATAATAAAGGCAGTAAATTACCGCTGTGGAAGTCGGAGGTTACGTTTACACGCTGGTATTTGTAGGATTACTGGAAATTCTGATTAACACAGCAAAAGCTCTTTTTGTCTACAGTTAACAAGAGGTAAATATGTAGATCTTGGAGCTGAAGAAGATCTTGGAGTAGATTTTGGTGAAATTTTGTTGACCTGGTTTCAACACGGAAATCATTAAACTGGGCTAAATTTGGGAGTTTCAGGATCATAGCCTTTCAGGCTTTCCCAAACTAGAAGGGTTGTAAATATCATTAAACTAGATACCAGTGCTCTAATATACAGTAGCAATTAATGTCTAATCTGTCAAACATTATTTTCATACAAATCACACAAAAGAGTACTACTTTCTTACAGTATATCATGTCAGTTCACTTTATGCAGCCGTTGAGTGATCTAACTAAACCAGAAACGTTAATATACAAGATCCAGTCACTTTAAACATTTTTCTTCAGCATATGTTTATAGGACAGCTACAAACATTCACACTTTATTGAAATCTTTTCACACATGGAAACTTTGATTATACCGCTTTGTCTAAAGTTAGTCTAGTCACTGGAATCCTAAACACCAACTGGAAAACCAAACCTAAAAATAAACCATCATGTGTCCTGGAAACAGCAAGAACAAAGATGAATCCACTCCTTTACAGCAATTTCAATGCTCACTAATCAGGTTTCTACAAATACGGTCGGTAGCACTAATACACGTCACTCTGTTGAATGACATTGATGCAAGTCAACAATGGCGGCTATAGCTCAACCAAGCTGGTGTGAACACTGTGTAGTCTTGGAAATCAAAGGAAAGACAGCTGGAAACCCCATCGTGCTGGCGGTTTACGGACTGTTTGCACTTCATTGTCTGCTGATCTCCAGGCTCACCAGTCTGTGCTTTACCTGTTTTTTTCTTTACCACTTCTTTTCCACAATGTTGATGTTTCCAAGGTGACCTGAGCACCATCATTCAGCAGGTGTTGCGGCATGGATGTGCATAAGGACCTGACGCATAACCTTTGTGAATAGATTCTGTTATCAGGAACGTTTTTTTTTAAGAAGGCTTTAAAACCTTGTATATCCAAAGCACTATAGAATTACTGTTGCTCGTAGACAATCAATACACTGTTTTTTTTTTTTTTTTTTACTCTTTGAACTCTTTGAAGGTTTTCCAGGTTTTGCCCTTCTATTTACTTTTTCCTAATACTTTGCCTAGTAGAGGGTAAAACTGCAGCAGAGCAGACGTCTGGTAAATTTTGACACCTGCAGCCATCTGAGGGGATTTCGAACACCATCTGTGACCCACCTGGCCCTTGAATCAGCAACCCTCCATGTCTCGGGCTAGAGTCCTAAACCACGAAAAACCACATCTGGGCCTCATCTGATCGTCTGAATCACTGACACTTGTCCACACCCTTATTCCCAAGATACAGCACATTCCAACATATTGCTGTACAAAGAAAGTCTATAGACAAGGACACCCAGAATGCATGGGCTATGATAAATGTCTTTTCTTTTACCATAATCTGTCATTACATTAATACAGACAAAGTAGCAAAGTAGATTAATATTACATAGAGGTTAAGGCATCTACTCTCGTGATTCTTGGAGCCTGTTAGTTGACAAAGTTCCTGTAGGGAATTGTGAGGTAAAGTGTAATAAACTCATTAGCACTTGATAATACAACTAAGCTGATGCAATGATAAGGATTTGTGCATAAAGGATTGCACTGAAGTCACAAGGGGCAGTTGCTTCCCAAGCCAGGCCTATGACTGGTGCATTTTTGTTCAAGTGCATCAGGTCTGATCTCTGCTTGATGATGGCATAGAACAGATACAGGCGCATCATAATATTCTGTATGTACAATATAGAAAATGTGTGTGGTAAGGCTGAGGAATGAGCACCTGAAGACTTTCTGAATGTTCTACCAGGCGCTTAGTACACAGCACTCGATGCATAATTCAAAAGAAATCTGTTTCAAGCTGTTCTTGGGAATTGCTCTGCTGTGTGTGAACCAGCAGTCACACGGAGAGTGTCTCAATTATAAACCGCAATATTGTTCTCCAGTCTGTTGGAAGAACAGTTTTGAGGAAAGAGAGACTGAGTCAACCCAGGAGAAAGACTGAGCTCACGCTAATGTAGCGTTCAGAGAGTCTGGGCAAGAATGTGCAAATGTGTCAAATGCTAGTATGGCTTACACCAATTTATGTCTGCTCCCTTTTTGAACCCAGCACAAAAAAATGCCCTCCAAAGTTAAATGTTCCTAACTAAAAGCCCCAGGCCAAAACATAAGGGGCATATTTTAAACATATGTACATACATTTTAAGGAGGAAGTAATTCTAGGTTGCACTTTCCAGCCATCCAAGGTTTCCATTTTACTTGACAGCTGGCTATGGATCTTATCAGTGGTGACCACAATATACTGTAGTAAGATTCATTTTTTATGGCAAGCCTGTAACAACCTGCTTGTTTCATTCTTCACTAGTTTGCATTTGGGTGTGTTTGGAAGCAACAGACAAGTTTCTATCGTGACACCGTTCAAATCAAGCATGGCACAGAACCATTTGCAAGAAGTGGGCATGGAAGGAGGATATTGAGCTCAAAAATCAGGCACCAATTCTGCAATCCAAGTCTTGTCAGCCAGCAAGCTGCGAGGGAAAAGCCAGCCAAAGGTGGCCACACTAAAGAGTTGTAAACCACAAGAAAAAACGATTGCCTCGGCATTTAAGCCACTTCCCTGGACTGTTAATGTATTTTTGTGTGCTGGGTTAACAAAATAAATGGGCCAAGCTGTGGTGTTTAGCTTTCGGTGGAGTTTGACAGATGCAGTAGTAGCCACAGGAGTGCCGGATGGTAGTCAAAGCATTCAATGGCTGACCTCACACACCCCCTTCAAAAATGGTGTAATGGTCATAACACTTAATATGTACACACGGGCAAACCAAGCTTCTCAATGTGTGCCATAAAATGAAAATTACCACTTCCCTCTTTTTTTTAAACATTAGCTCAGGAATATCAGGTAAAAACCTTATAAATAATTTATGTTCATAAGTCTATCCTATGAATATTTTGTGGTTGGTGGTTTTGGTCCGTTTGGTCACGGTTTTGGTCTGTTAGATTGTCTTACAGTGTAGGCAGCACAATGGTGCAGCAGCTACCTCACAGGATTTTGGGTACAATGCCCAGCTCAGGCTACAGTTTGTACTGGCCAAAAACATCAAGTGGGTGTATTGGTGACTCTAAATTGCCCTCAAGGTGTTGAGGGGTGTGTGAGTGTATGTGATCGTGTATAATTTTCTGTATACGGTGTCTGTGATCTGAACCTGCCTCTGGATTTGCTCTTTGCCAAGGATGAACGAATGAGAGAGAGAGAGTCCTTCTCCATTAACCTTATATTCTACTTTAACCCTTGGACATAGTACAGCTTCCCAGCTTGCCCACCCTACGACTACCTTGATCTTTTGATGATGAACATTTTGTAAGTAATAATAACATACCTCAGCACAGCAGTATTTGTTTCACTTATTATTTTATTACCACCGGACGAACTGCTTTGTTCACAGGATCAGATTACGCCAGCGGTTTTTGATGCCTTATTACAAGGTCCCTGCATCTTCTCAAAGGTCATAGATCGTCTCGAAAGACGCCAGACCCCTTTCATTTGCTCTAATTATAGTTTAGAATAGTGTGCAGTGTTTACATACTGTGATTTCAACGTGATGTAGTATGGCATCCAGTTACTACGCACTACCATTTCAGACAGACTAATCTTTCAGCATGAGGTTTAGGATAGTACACAGTATGACACAACATCTGTTCTCAGACTGTTTGTATCTCATTAGCTGATTAATGACAACAGTGCAAAGGCTAATTACAGAATCAAATACAGAATGCAGTCTGAAAGTAACCTAGCTGGATGTAAGTCTTACTACTGGCCAATATAAATCCCTATCCACAGAACTGATTCCTGCTCCCTGCCACCCATTACGACCATATCATGCTGAACTGTAAGTCCAAATCACCAAGGACAGAATTGCTTTACCATATTTTGACCCCATTTGATTATCAGCTCATTCTTACCTACAAATCTCTGGAGGTGGTGACAGATCAGTGTGTTTCATGCTGTTGAAAAGTGTGTTATTCCATGTTGTAATGCACCTCACAGGTTAGGGTTATACAGTAGGTAGAGTTGGATCAGGTCCAGGTTGACCTCTGGCAATTTGTGGTTACTGGCTCTGTAGCAAGATCTAGCCTACTAATGTCATCATCATTCAACCTCATGATCTCCCTCATGATAAAGCGAGTACTTCTCTGTAATTTGTAACTGTTTATGATGTAAAGTTGGCTCTAGGGTGAAGACAAACTTACTAAATACTATGATTAGTTAAAATGATTCCCTTCAAAACGGTTCACCATGACCAAATGTCAAACAGCGTGTTCGTCCATACAGTACATATTTATTATACACTGTATTTGAGATTCTATAGCATAACACTTTGTATAACACTATGCACCAGTTGGGCCACATGATAGGGATTAATTGTAGAGCAAAGTCAACACTGTGACATGACATTTTAGACACGATATGACATTAAACATTGTGTTTGACATACTGGTTAATTTATCTTGGACTCTTATGAAAATTGAGATATTTTAGATAGCAGTTTAACTTTCATTATGACAACAGATATGGGATTAGTTCTGGGATTAATTTAATCCTTTGATAAAGGACAGACAAAATATTGTTTATACCTACAGGTGAAGGGGAAGATTGCATTTACCCAGTGATATCTCTACTTAAGCATAAGTGGATCCATTTAACCTAAAGCTAAATTTGTGTATTGAGTTGTACGTAGATTAGAGAGAATGAGTGTGCCAGTGGCATGTGTAAATAGTGTGCTTTAAATACAATAACACAAGCTTTAGCAGTGACAGGAACTTTGTTCTACTGTATTTTCCACACAGAAGTCATAGCCAAGAAAAATAGCACATAAGCAACCGGCTTCAAAGATGGCAAGGCATGGTGCGATCCTGTGCAAACGCCCTCGGCCAACGCAGACAGCGCAGACTCTGGGCCCTGCACAGCTGCCCGTGCTGCATTTGCATAAGAACTTTCCAGTTGAGGTAGTTTCTTTAAAATTTCTCAGCCTCTCCCATTTTACAAGTCCCTTTAAAGTTTCCAGACAGAATTATTAAAGTTAGAAAAAAAAATCGCTTGTGTCTCATAAGGGCCTGATAAAAGTTTCAATGATTAGGACTGCAGTTCCTCGCTGTTGTCTCACTGATTAACTTGCCAGTCACCTCCTCGTCTGGCACAGTGTTCAGAGATGAATTCAGATGGGCACCAGGCTGCCATGTCACTTTGGGCAAGCCTCACTCGTTCGCTCATAAAATCGCATGCTGCTTGTTAAAGGCCTTTTATGTTCAGGCTTCTACAGCCTCACTCTTAAAAAAAATAATAAGTTCCCCGTTGCTCTGCCTATGTACAGTAATGGCTAGCTTTACCCCTCACTGTAACAGTGTTGGCTTGCTGATAGAATAGTGTTGAAATGCTTCTGTGTGAAAGAGACTTGTTTTTGTAATGATGATCTGTAATGATGCAATATAATTAAGAGTCTTGGGGTCAATAACCGTGGCCCAAATAAAATTCAAAGGTGCTATAATTCATCGAAACCACTAGAATAACAATTTAGAAACACCCCCGATCCATGACAGCCGAAAAAGAGTGAGTCTACTGAAAAGTACTGAAAGCTTGCTTAAATAACACCAAAAGGAAGGATGACTACGCCTGTTTGGGATCTGATAAACCTCCATATCATCTGCTTTCCAAAGTCAATGTTGTGTCATGTTTGTAACAAAGTGGAGCAGGAAAGACACTCATTCAAGGAGCACACCCATGAGCACAGTTAAATCTCACTTTCTCTTATCCTTCCGAGTTACGTAGGTTGACCCGAGTCCCTTTAGTATGGATGATTTTATAGCAACTCTCTTAATGTTATTTGCAGACTGACTGTGTGGTGAGAAGCAGCGAAGAGGTGTTCTCCTGCTGAACTTGGTACATGGAAAGCCGAGGCTATCATGCACTTGTCCTTTTGGCTCCTACTATAAGGCAGAACTAATTATCATGAGAGTTCTGTGGGTGATTAATGATATTGATTCAATTTTCCAATCCATGTTTTTTCGGCCTGTTCTCAAACGTTTTCATCAGCATAGTCACGCCCAATTAGAATGATTGTTCACTGCTGGCATCAAAGGCTGACTCTGAAAACGGGAATGAATCTTGCATTTGAACTTGCATACTTGGAAGGACTGAAAAACAAGTTTGATGCCTTATTACCTCCTTTTGTATGTAATCAGAGGGGATGGCTATTCCAACAATGTTTTAACATGAGCTTGTTTACAATGAGCACATGGATAAAAGCTTGTCCAACGAGGAAGCTGGATCTCCAAATGATCCAGTGAAAGAAGATGACAGTATGTAAAAAAGTGTGCATAGATATCAGGCCGGGAAAAAGGTCAGAGCATGATCCCTCTAAATCTGATAACACAATCCCAGATTCAAATGGAAACATATCTGACAAAACATAGTGTGCATAGCTTGACAAAATAAAACAGCATCCTTCCTAAAATATCAGATATGCAAACCGTTGAGGTCAGTAGTTATGCATACCTTATAGGAAATACATGCATACTGTAGCAAATTAGCTCAAAAAGGGAATATTTACAACTAATTATAACTGGTTATAACTAATAATAAATATTTAGA
>JAQMYL010000002.1:11407393-11423737 GCA_030014365.1 Clarias pachynema | reverse complement strand
ATGCATAAAAGTGACTTATTAAAGTGTCTTATTAAAGTGTCTTGTGCAATGGTCCAGAAATGAAAATATAAATATAAATATATATAGTGACCCTATATACATGACCGTGTAGAATAAGTATTGTGCATTGTAAGAATAACTTGAATAAAAACTGCAAAGTTTGATTCCAATTTATTTGAAAAAAAAAATACAGTGATGTAGACGTTAAAGAGTATGTAATTCCCACCTTCGGGTCTGTGTGTGTGGAGTTTGCATGTTCTCCCCATGCTTGGTGGCTCTTCTCTCGGTGTTCTGGTCTTCTCCCACAGTCCAAAGGCATGCAGAGTAGGCTAATTGGTCTTTCTAAATTGCCCCTAGTGTGTAATTGTGCCCTGCTATGATCTGGGACCCCATCCATGGTGTACCCCACCTTGCACACTGAGTACTCTGGGATAAGCTTAAGGAAACTCAACTCACCCACTCACTCATCTTCTATACCGCTTTATCCTGTAGTCAGGGTCGCGGGGGGCCTGGAGCCTGTTCCAGGAGGCTTAGGGCACAAGGCAGGGTACATCCTGAACAGGGTGCTAATCCATCGCAGGGCACATACACACACTCATTTACACACTACAGGCAATTTGGGAATGCCAGTTAGCCTAACCTGCATATCTTTGGACTGTGGGAGAAAACCGGAGTCCCCGGAGGAAACTCACCAAGCACGGGGAGAACATGCAAACTCCATGAGACGAGAATCGAGTCTGGCCGGAAATTGAACCCGGACCCTGGAGGTGCAAGGCGACAGTACTAACCACTACACCACCGTGCCGCCTTGGAAACTCAACTCTTTCTTTAAAATTTGGTGAATCCAGGTTATGAACTCCCTGTCTCCCTGACACCCTTCATCTTGATGTATATTCAAGTATGTCTATGCAATATTTTTCTTTAATCCTTGGAGAAATCTGTATTTAAAACCCTCCCAGTGTATACACAGATCAGCCACACATCACGCAACATTAACACATTAAAATTGATTTTCAATTGTATGACAGGTTAATGTTGACAGGTTCATTTATTATTATTATTCATTCCAAGGCTCATTTTTGCCTCTGGGAAGTAAATGATCTGATTCCACAGAAAAACTAATGTAGCACAACTCACTAAAAAGGTCATTGCTGGCTATGAGAGAAAGGCACGAGAACACTCAGTGCACCAAAACCTACCATACATGGGGCACAGCAGGCAAAGAGCCCAAGGTCAGCCACCATACTCCTCAGATCCCAATCTGATCGAGCACCGGAAAAACAAGTCCGATTTGTGAAGGCCGCGGACCACAACCCACAGCACCCAAAGGATCCGCTGCCAATATTCTGGTGCCAGATACCACGGCATACACCCAGAATGTAAATAAAATATTTTGTAAATAAAATAAAATAAATTTGAATGAATTGTGGAGTTATGCCCCGAGGGGCCAGCGCTGCCCATCTGCCTATGCTACACAATATTGGGCATAGTGTTTTGTGATGTTACAGTGTCTATTAATCTAACAAGCTTAATGTTGTTTGACTTATAAATATGAAAAAAGGGATGTATTCATCAGCATAAACAAATGAAAAAAATATACAAAGTGATTAAAAATCATGTATTCAGACAAATTAGAACTATAAAAAAAAGAGGGTGAAAAACAATTGTTGGCAATATTTTGAGATATCTACAACATCAGGTATGCAGATTTTTGCAATATTGTGGTTTATATTTTACAAGTTCCCGTTTGGCATATCATCTTAAATTCCTGAAGGTGCTGAGGCTTCAACACCTTTACGGATCCTCCATACCGTTCCAGTACGGTTAAAGTCAAGGATCTGGCTAGACCATGCAAGGCATTTTTGAGTCATTTTGACTGTATGTTTGGGGTTCTTGCCTTGTTGAAATGAGATTAAATGATCCTCTAATATATCCTGGTACATCATTCCATTCATGTTTTCTTCAATGGTATGTAATGCCTGAGTACGATTTGCAGAGATACTACAGAACTATATCATGATGTTCCCATCTCTGTACTTCACTGCGGGTATGGTGGCCCTGGGATCATACACACAACCCTTCTGATGCCAAGATTCTCTGATAGTTTAGGTAAATCATGATTTATAGACTTGATCAAACCCTGATTTGGCCGAAACCCAAACTGCCTTTGTGTTTAAGAGTGCCGTGGCAGAACTAATCTAGCCCCCTCTGCTTTCCATGTAGCCACTGCATTCACTTTCGAATTTCGTTTTGAAGCCTGCCTGCTTGCATGGGAATAATGTGCCAATTCAGACAGTGACATAAGGGAAATCTGTTGTGTCAAATTTTTTGCTCTCATCTCAGACAGAGGAATGTGATCACTTACATTTTCCTGGACCTGTGCACCAAAGACTTGTCCTGGTGCCAATGGCATCTGATGCAGCATGCTTTTGCCATGCTTAAGACAATGTAATTTGACTTGTGACTTCATCTGTGTCACAGCCGTTTGATTTATAGCACCCTGTTTGCAATGACTCACATAGCATGAAGTTATGTCTGTAATATCTCTATGCCTATTGCGTCTTTTGCTGTGGGCATTATTTCCCTAAGTACCAGTAGCAAGATTACCACACTACTGGTAAAACAACATACACTCTTCAGTGTATCTTATGCTTCAAAAGCAAGCATATCCGACCTTCTATATTCTGTCTGTATTTATTACAGTCTAATATACAAAGCTTTATCAACTATTGAAGGGAGCTACCTGTATAGTCCAAGGTTTTGCCAAGCAAGGATCCCACGGTTCGAGGATCCAGTCTGCTACTTCTGCTGCTGTCTTATGCTCCAGTCTGAGTGAATGTTGTTCAGGAAGCAAATGATTACAGAACAAATAATAACCCACCATTCTAGCTGAAATACATTTAAAATGGGTTGTAAAAGTTTATAAGACTAATTACTAACTACATACTGTATAAGCCTAAAGAACAGGCTATGTCTTGTTCAGTAACATAGTCAAATATTGTCAAACTTAGCAATAGTGAAATAGTAATTAATGGCATAACATCATTCATAGTGCACTTTAATCCAATGTCTTTAAAAATTGCAGCAGCAAAAAAAAAAAAAAAAAGAATAAGCGCACTATACTCATCATCCTGAATACACTTCCTCAATTCTTCACCAAGAAGATAATGGGCAAGCGGACAAGTGTGACATATTGTGGGTCTTTTATAGCTTTCACATGTGAGGTCACAAGGAGACAAAGTGAAGATTTTGCTAATGACAGGGAAATGAGAGAATTTTTTTTTAGATCTGATTGAAAGCGCCTTCGTGGTGGATGGAAATAGAAAATGGCTCAATTTTCTACCTGATTTCACATTCATTCTGACATCATTCTGTATGGTAAAGTCAGTGCTCACTTTTACAGAACTTTGCTGAATAAGATTCATTAACCCTTTACATCAGCAATGCAAGAATTAACTAATGATTCATACTTATTATACTAATTTTAATCAGGTCCTTGCATGTACAGTACAAGCTCTGGACACAATATTTTCCAAAATCTTTTCCAAAAAAATTCCCAGAAGTAGTCTATTATAGCATCCTAAAAGATGATTGCCTTAAACTGTTTCTTTATATAGTTATAACTGTAATGGGGAAATTTGTGAAAGGTTAGAGTGAAAGTTTCTAGGCTAAAGCGTTTACATCAAACTGCACTTGCTGTATGCCGGTTTCTGGAGATGACCTTTAATGACAAGCACCCGTTTTTGCCCCCCATGTATGTCCAAACAGGCTAAAATGGCTTTATCGATTCTGTAATGGCATTTGTGTTCATTTCATGTCCACAGGGTGCTCCACCCTAACTAGAACCAGATGAGTTGTAGCATGTCATACTTGGAGGAGAACCAATCACACATGACAAAACTGGGTGGGTATTTCTATATTTCTGATAAAAATGGGAGAGAAAAGCAAGAAAACATTGCTAAAGGGACATTCAACTTTTTTTCTTTTTCTGCTTCTTCTTCTTCTTCTTCTTCAGCACAAGGCCTGCAGTACAGCTGTTCCTTAGATTGCTAGTAATGGAGTGCTAAGCAGTATGAAGGCCTGACTCCTGTGAGATCCATTTTATACTTTTGGGGGTTATCATTGAGTACGGGTGGAGCGCCACACACACGCCCACACACACCCCTATGTACTGTATGTGGAGAAACCTAGAACATGGGTCCATAGAGCCTATTTTTATCGCAATGGAAACTGCTTGTTTTTAATCACAATATAAACACTAGAGCAAAAAGACAGACTGTTACTGTACTTTATGTCAGTATCAAGGAGACAAACTTGTTCGTATCAATTATGCTTATACCTTCTTTTATATTGTAAACCAATGGATATACTGTATATTCAATTAGAACATTTCATGCAGGACATAAAAGAAAGAAATATGGAGGGAGAGAGGGAAAAAAGAAAGGAAGGAGAGACTCATCTCCTCAATCCTGTAAGGTTGAAGGTTTGAATCCACTCCGGTTTCCTCAACAGTCCGTGTGTGCTTGTGCATAGCAAGTATACCACACTACAAAGGTACAAATCTGTAAAGAGAATAAATAGATGGATTATCAGTGATATTTATACATTTAGACATGACTACCTAAAAAGCCCAGGAGAGGAAAATGCTCTAGGAACTATGTGGCAGTGATTGTTTAGATACGACAACATGTACAGTAAAGTGTTGTGTCAGAGCAGCTAAGCACTATAGGAGCTGACCTCCATTCTAAAGCCCTGAAGTCTTTTAACTACGATTTCTCCCTCTGTTACAATGCCCTACATATACTAGCGTAATCTTGGCCTCTTTCTATTTGAAATTCAGGGAAATGAAAAAGCAAGGCCTTTGCTTGAATTTTACAGGAAGCCCCAGCTGCTCCATTATGATGCAGATTGCTATAAATCCATATTTTGAACACGGGGTAAATGAGAGAGAGAGCGCGAACATGTCTTTTCTTGAGTCTGCTTGCTTTAACTTTATGTTCCCCACAGAGGCTACAGACCACAGAAAGTGCTAGACTACTCTCATACTCTGACAGTCAGGACTCCAGCTTATGAATCCAAGCTGCTAACACACCTGTTTTCTATGCTTGCCAGAAATTTTAAGAAAATATTTTTTGCCCTGAAATCCCTTTAACATATGGGACTGCATTATTTCCACTGATGGTTTTATGGAGAAAAAAGTGATATGGCGTTGTTATAGTTGTGGTTTTTTGTTCACCACAAGTTCAGCCACCAGCTAATCCCTTTTGAAAGCTCACTTGCAATAAAGTGCAACCATGCTTTTAACACTGGCCCAGTGTTTAACCGACCAACATTTCTCCATTTGAAGAGTTATTGCTGCGGTTTTCATTACAAACGTACACTACAGGGATTTGTTGGCTGTAGTATTTAATGTATATTACTATATGTTATGATTAACTACGTACTTCACACCCATCTCTGTTTTAAAGCTCAATACAGACCAAAGATGGGGAAAAAAACATCAGGGTTGGAAACTCTCACCGTATTTCTCTCATAGAGTGACAGAAAGTGTCAAATATGCACGCAAAAAAAAAAAAAATGTGATTGCATCACTTTTTATCACTTTATGTCATTTATTCAGTATACACGTTTATCTGGTCAGTGTTGCAGTGGACTCAGGAAGAATACATTCTGAATGGGATGCTACATATGCTCATATACTGTACATACAGTACATTCAAATCTCCGGACATACCCAGTTGGCTTGTTTTCAGCTCAAACTGAAGAACTGTGAGCTGTGAGGCAGCAAAACTACTGATTCCATGCCATTGTAATTTAACTATATTGTTCCATTTGCAATGAAGATGTGCTTCATCTTTAGATAGTGGTCAAAATTATCTTATATTAAGTCCATCATTAAGTGAACAGTTTGAGAGCAAGTACTCCTCACCTGCAAAATACTTCACTCTTAAGTCACTTTCACACAAAGAAAAAGCTGATAAGAAGACTCCGCTCAGCAATGCCGCCTTTTGCTCGCCCTTGACTGGTACACTCTTTTCATTTCATTTCATTTAATTCCTGTAATGTTTTTCCTATAAAAGTATAACGTATAACGGGTATAACAGAAACCCATTTGCTAAATCATATGACGAATAAGAGTTGGATTCCCCGGTGATGGAGAGTAGAGAGCCATTCTTTTTAGGGTGGTGGGCGGGGGGTGGATGGGGAGGCATACCCACATACTTACACTAAGCATAGTGACCTTAGCCAGTCAATCCAAGGGGAGGGGGGGGGGGGGGCGGGTAGTGCTTTCCTACAACTTTGTTACAATGTTGCCTGAGCAGCAGTTTGAAAAGTGTCAAGGTGAAAGCACATCCCTGGTTGTAGTTGTCACCTTGAAGGCAGAGTTCCTTAACGGGTTCCGGTGGGAATTGGCTACGACTTCACCAGCTGAATCAGAGGGGAAAAAATCTCAACTATTTTACTATTTCTTTAACAAGTTAGCATAGCTTTTAGATGTCCTGCAAGGTGTGTGTTAATGCACCAGCTGAATAATTCCTCAGATAATGCATTTTTTACTTCAAACTCACTCCTCCTAAAAGTACTCTATTTCAGTGTCTATGTAAATGAGCTACTGCTGAGCCACGCCCAATAAGAACACCATAGCTGTGCAAGAAGCAACAAGAGGCTCCTCTTCTATGAGGTTACAGTAGGAGGAGGAAATCTAATCACGATTCTAAATCTAATACAAAAATAAAAAATAAAAAAAAGGAAAATCCAAAAATGGAAAATCATGGAATGTTTTTGTCTCACATTTTTTGTTTGTATAGTACAGTACATACACTGGGGACCCATCTGACTGAAAAGAAAAGCTAAAAAGTACATTTTGCATAATAGGTCTTCTTTTCAGTCAAATTACACATCTCAAGAATAAATGAGATTCCAGCTTTCCTTTTAACTCAAATCTCATTACACCTGTGTGACTACCTACACTGCCAGCTTAAAGGAGCAGCAACGATGACCTCCCTATTTTGATCTCAGTGCCTTTGACACAGAATCGTGTGGCTTAAAAAAAAAGCCGCAATTATGCCCTCCTTGAACAGGCTAAATGAAAGGGGCTTTAGAAAAAAGACTTCTCATAGAGCTCAAAGAATTGAGGCCTATGAGAAAAGGGGGATTTATTTTGGAACCCTCTTTGATCGGGAAACACACTGGGCATCTCTCAATAGCACAGCTAACAAAACATCTACAGTATGGTTGTAAAATCTGGAGAATATACTGTCTAACCTACATTTTCTTACCCGAGTGCAAGAGGTGCTTGTGTTTGACAACCTCTGTCTCAGGCTGATGTGCATTTAGATTGACAGTTAAATTAGAATCAGAATTGGGTTTTATTCACCAAGTATGTTTACACACACAAAGAATTGGATTTCGGCTGGTTGTGGCTGTCAAAGTACAGACCGACATAAAACACTTTACATTTGTTATCGACAGGGCTCTATACACAGTAAGTACACAACATTAGATAAATGTTCAACAGATAAAAGCAAATCAATACTGTATAATGCTGTATATCTGTTTTAGAGGAGGATTTGGCATCCCAAGTAATGTATAAGAAAATGAAGGCTTGGGATTTTACAGTGTTGCTGGATCAAATGCTTACTGTAATTTAATAAAATACATCATACTCCTGCTCACTTCCCTTTATTATTAACATTTTGTCCTTATCGCATTAAAGTAAACCAGATATTGGATCTCACAAAAGTAAACGTAGCATTTTTTTTTTGTTTTTTGAAGCTTTTTTCCTGTTTTTTCTGGTTTTGATTAGTTTGATTCTACACCCACAATTTATTGAAAATGGAAAAATTTCCGAATGTTTACTTCTCTGTTTAATGGTCAGTATAAGAGGTGGATCAGATATCAGAATCCAGACAAGTGGAAAAGAAAGCATTACAGCAATTAAACCTGGCTCCATTTGGCCCCCTGCATGGGCTACAAAGACATCAAGTATCACTAGAGCTCATTTGGGTAGATGGTGACCTTCAATCCACTCCTACACCGTTCCTCAACCAGCCTGTCAGTCCTGGCACAGGTTCGACATGTGCGATCACTGTGTTTGCGCTCCAAATTGTAGTCGAGCGTCAGATATAAAGAGCCCACGAGGCCTATTCGCTTTAGCAGGCAATGTCCACCACGCCAATGCGTCACATGCTCCATGCCGACACTTTCTTTTCTTCCCTTAGATTTTTTTTTTATTATTATTATTCCCGCTTACAAGTTCTTTGACTTTTGGAGATTTTCACAATTGTTTCTTTCCCTTTCTTCTTTTTTTTTCCATGCACTTTTTTTCCTGCCCTCCCCCTTCGGTTATCATAATGCCGTTCTTGTTTTGTTTTGCTGTTTCTCTTTGGCGATTTCTATGGTGACAGTGCACTTCCCGGGAACAATGAAAGCCTTGGGGATTAAGAAGCGTGAACAGTCCTGACTTTTTCATAAATAGGTAGGAGACAGAGGAGTACTGAATGGGATCAGCAGATGTGATGGAAATGACAGAATTTCGATCATTTGGATAAACTAAGATGCAAAAAAAAAAAAAAAAAAAAAAAGACATTATGATGGAAGGACAAAAGATCAAGACAATTTTGTCTCGTCTGCACCAAAAATGAGATCATCTTATGGGGTGTTGCTTCACTCTGTTGCTCTTTATAATTTACACAAAACTAAAAAGAATTGCTGTTCTGCAGTAAGAACCAATTATATTCGGTATAATCAAAGCATTCCGATCGTTACCCACATCTGTGAATTTCGGATCTCTTTTTTTTTTTTTCCCCGAACCTATTGTGTCTCTGAGTCCAAGAGTTCATTGCACCTAATTTCAACCCTTACTTCAGAGCGATGGAAGACAAATCTCGTGCTTTGAAATTTTGGCAGTGACACTTCAATCATTTTGCAGAGCACTTGAAACCAAAAAAGATGAGTCTTATAGCATAGCACAGGGTGGGTTATCATTAGCGCGATCATTTTCATGAGAGCAGAGAAGAGCACTTCTCACCTCACTAACATGTTTCATGGGTAGTTACACACACGTGCACGCACACACAAACACATTCACACACACATTAACCCCTAGGCTGCTCTGACAGCCCTACAAGCAAAGATGTTGCAGCAAGCATGAGCGCATTACCATGTGCTCGCCCTCACTCTCTCTTTCTCGTTCTCTCTACAAAGGCTATGCACTTTAACCACTGGTCTCAGGGTGCATGGTTGGTAACCTATAGTGCAGATGTGTGTGTGTGTGTCTGTGATACAAAGGCATTGGTTCAAAAAACAGAGTTAAGCTGTTATACTTATTATACAGTCCTGGGAGAGCACAGAACCCTCTGCTTAGGAAGTACTTTGTAGAAGATGGAAGGCTCTTCTCATATTGGAACATTTCCATACCAATGAGTTGAGTTAACAGTCCTCCGTACCTTCGTGCTGTCAGCAAAGCGGGATATCAACACCTGCATGACGGTTTGGACGAGAAGGGATTATTGGTTTAATTTTAGAGTCGTGTCACTCTTAAAGCACATCCTCTTCATGAAACTGACATCACAAGCGTCTCATGGTAACTGAAAGAAATATTTTGCCTCCCTCACAGCCATCATCTGTCAGTTTAGACAAAGGGGCTAAGAGAACACACGAAAACCTAGAGAGACGGTAAATACCAGGTAAGCAAAGAAGTAAGAACATAACACCCTTTATCCTAGAGGAAGCGAGAAATCTCAGTTGCTATGTCCTCCATCATTTTTATACATTCGTGTTAGCTGAATTTCATGTGTCTGATTTGATGTCTGTTTTATATCAGTCAGTAAATTCTCTCTGTTCCTATAGCATGCTTTGTGCACCTGGGCCAAGTCTACACTATGGAGGATAGGCCACCCACCCACCCACTATATTCTGGAGGCCACCAACTGCAACATTTTAATCCTAACTGAAAAGATTATACTACTAGGAAAAAAAAAAACTATTTATACAGTATGGACAACAATAGTACAATAACACATAATTCAAATTTAGTTTGCAGAGAAAAACACTATACTGTATATATGTCCTGCATTGTGACAAATCAATCACCTTGCTTCTTTTTATCATCAAAGTAAAAACTCTTCCTGTGCAACACAACATCTAGTGGTTTAAATGTGTTCACAGGGTTTTTGGAGAATGTTAAATGCAAGAAAATGATGGTTAGACTGTGTTACTGCCATAGCAGTCACTCCAGGATTAATAAATTATCGGTATGATAGGCTTACAGTACTGTCCTACAAGAGTCTCCATGAGATGCGCGCTCTACTCTATGTGTGGATGCATTTGCTTTGTCTGGTTCTGTTCACTATTACTTTAATGTCAAACAAACATTATACTGTATGTGGCATTTTCTATGATAGGAAGCTGTGCTGAGGTGAAAATAAAACTGCCAAAGGAGGAGGCTGATGATGCTGTATTTTTTTTTTAATTAAAACTCTATCAACACATTATTGATATTAATGTGCATACTGAAATAACCACTGCAGGCTGATTTATCCATCGTGACATAACTGTGGGAGATGGAGTTGTAAGTTCACACAAAACTCACATTTATATAACAATTCTGACCAAATATTTTGGCATTTGTACCTTTTTAACACCCTTGTGACTCAAAGAAAATATGTATCATTTTGCAACACCTCTTGCCGCTTTTGAAAACCTTGTTTTTCTCATAAAAGCAAAAATTGAGTTATCTCATTTGGCTGTCACTGTTAATTTATTTATTTTAGCATTGGAAAAAAAAGAATAATTTTTCATGGATTTTGTGTATTACTTTAAAAAATCCTTATCTTTCTCATCGCTGTTACTCTACATCCTATTGATTTATGTTTGGGATTTTTTTTTTTCAATTGATTTTTTTTTTCACTGGAGAAAAAAAATTGGCAAGATGCTAAAAGCCATAATAAGATAAGAGGTTATAAGACGTTTAAGCATTGCTCACTGTAAGGCTGAGAATTGTATTTTGTCATTGAGACATGCTCACTATATACTAGTGGAAAGCCTGGAAAGTATTCGATAGTTTATTCTGCCTTTCAGGGTTTGACAAAAAAATGAGTGGGGGGAAAAAAAAAAATAAGGGTTGGAGCATCCTTGTCAACACATCTGGATGCAAAGCTGGAATTCTTGCTTAACTGCTGACCTTGTTGCTTGTATTACCGTGACGAATGTTTAAAGTTCTGCTAAATAACAAGAATCAGTTTTCCTCCATGACTGTACAATCTAAGGTGTTTCTTGCTCACATTCTAGGTTACTCCTTGTACAGGGCCCCACTTTGCTCAAATTGTTTTAACAAAAATAAGCAATTTAGTGCTATGTGTAATAGCTGAAAATATTTCACAGACCAAAGACGCTCACGCTGTCTCAGAATCCTTATCTGAGTGACACATCGTTACTATGCTGTCCAGTTACAGAGAATGACATACTGTAGGAGTGATGTATTTTGTCAAAACCAAATTGACCTTATAAACCTGGTCACAAATATACAAGCACCTGCTTAATTTAAAAAAATGTTTCTCATTATCCAATTGTGAAGTTCATTTAAATAATAATAAATGGTCTACCCAATCCAGGGCCCCTGCACACAATGGGCCCCTAGGCAGCAGCCTAGACCTGCTTGTGCATTAATCCTTGCCTGCTTACACATCACATACAGAAGTGTACTGTACCCTTCACTGGAAAAAAAATATTTTAGTAAATATGTCACAACATGTTTTACACAAAAATAGATTATTAGAATGTACCCTACGTGTACCTGTGGTTAGTACTGTGACCTCACACATCCAGTCCCGTCTCGGATCTGTTCTCCTTGTGATTGGTTTCCTCCAATAACTATTCCAAATTGCACATATTGTGTGACTGAGTGTGTGTGTGTGTGTGTGTGTGTGTGTGTGTGTGTGTGTGTGTGTGTGTGTGTGTGTGTGTGTGTGTGTGTGTCCTGTAAAAGATGTGTCCTAACCCTAATCCTAACCTTGCCTAATGTCCCAAGTCCCCTGGGATAGGCTCCAGGCTTTCCAAGACCCTGTAGAGGACAAGCGGTATAAATGATGACTGCGAGAGAGAAAAAAAATTTAAAGAGTTATTTGAATAGGCCCTCCACCAGCTAAGTGTTTAGCGTCCCCCAGGAGTCTGCCTTTTAATTTCATACAGTAGACTGTAGAAACCAGCAACATGTCACAATCAATATCAAAGCACAGTGAACTCTGTGTTGTTGGCTGTAGAACTGAACACAAAACTCTCTTTATACTCCTATCCTCTGAGAAAATAAAGACATATAGGATGTTGTTTATTTATAATAAAAATAATCTGACAGCTGTCCCCAAAGTCTTGTATGCGTGTGCTAACAATTCATATCAAATTGCTTTTTTCTAACAAGGGACAGTTTAGTGCTGAATTTGCTCAAGACTGAGGCTCAAGTGTGGATCGATTCCCACTGTCCATGACTCAATCTCCAATTCTGAAGCTCTATACTTTCCTGCTTTTTTTTTTTTTATCAAGTTAACCCGTTGAACTTGAAACCAGTAGCTTGTATTGCATGCCAAAGCAGGATTACTCTTCAAGCTAGTAATTTTAAGGAATACAGTAAGTCCCCTACAGTACATACGAACAAGTTCCATTCTAAAAACTCTTTGGTCCAATTTGTTTATAAGTCCAACAAACATTGTCTAGGTACTAGGATACTAGTCCCTGTAGTTCCACAAAGGGGCCAGGGCTGTAGTTCCTTTGCCATTAAAGCTAGAAAGAAACAAAATGATTTTCAGGGATGCATGAATACATGATGTGATGATTGGTATTTTAGCTGACCCAAAAAAACCCAAACAGATTTTGAAGACCTCTGAGATCTATACTGAACAGCCATAACATTAAAATGCAAAACACTAGACCTAATATTGTGTAGGTTCTCCTTGTGTCATCGGGGCTGCTCTGGCCCCTCGGGCATTCCTCCAGACTTCTGGGGGTGTGATGTGGTGTGTGGTACTGGGAAGTTAGCAGAGCATCCTTTAGGTGCTATGGGTTGCAGGGGGGTGCCTCCATAGATTAGACTTTGCTCCATGGATTCTTGGTTAGATTGAGATCTGGGGAATTTGCAAGACAACCTTGAACTCTTTCCCTGCTAAGCCCCATATGCGGCAGTCTTTGGCTGTGATGTACTGGTTGTTCTGAAACCTTTCTATAGTGGTGCATGCATTATGGTGCTATGTTGACTTTTCTTTGGGATTGGATAGGCGGGCTGGCCTTTTGTCCTCCAGGCATAAATGAGCATTGTGTGGCCATGAATCTGTCACCATTTTACTGGTATATACTGTAAGTGATGATCAGTGTTATACAATTCACCTGGTGGTACTGTAGTGTTAGTGTTGTGGCTGAGCGGTAAAAAGTAAATTGTTAAAAAGTATAATGTGACCTTTAAATTTACTAACATGTTAGAATGCACTTAGTTAAACCTACTAAGATCTTTTTGTGTGTTAATTACTACTTTTTTCTTAAGTCAATTACACTTGGATATTTTTTCACTGTTGGTCATGGCTTGCAGGGCCAGTGGCAGGTAGGGTTAGTACTCATTTCGATTATAAACTTTGAGCTGACGTGTCACATCCGATAACAGGGATGGCTTTTATCAATCCTACAGACATATCTTATTCCTTCTCCTGCATATATTTTTTGTTTGTACATGCCTGCTATATTTCCTAATGAATCTAGTTGGTTTTATTTCCCAAAATTGAAATTAATGTATTTAAACCACTATGATCCTGTCCAAGATGTTAAAGATGAATGAATGATAGAATGTTATATATGTGCAAGAAAGGGGGGGGGGGGAAACACTGTAATTGAAATTGAACTTTCTGACCATCATTCATTTCTGTTGGATAACCACTTTTAACCATTTAAGATCATATTAAGTCCATAGCCTGGGCATGAGATTATACCCTGGATAAAATACCAGGGCACTGGAGTGCCCAATGTACACACACAATCACATACTCTTTTATATCCAGAGTAGCCTGTGCTTGTGTTGTATAACTCATGACCGACATATCCTAAAATGTCCATTGTAGACGTTAATAAAGAAGGGATGAAAAGGGACCCAAGGAGCACATGTTCCAGCAGATTTGATTTGAGGTTTTTGCTAGGACGTGTCCTTTTGGAGCACATTTCTTAGTGCCCTGATATAGTCATATATATTAAAAGTTTTAGTATATCAGCCAAATCAAATATTCCTTATAATTATAGTTTTTGGCCCTTCAGGACAACTGCTGTCCACTCCTGCTATATCTGTCTGATCTTTTCCCATCCATCTGTATTGTTTGCTTGGCCACGTAGCAACAGTCAGATCTGATCTGGAAGATTCCAGAAGGAGCAGCAGCTGTGAATGGAGAGTTGATGGACAGATTACACTCATCTGTCTGAGCCCAATCTGTTGCACAGTTTTCCAAGTCTCCTTCACCAATCACCAGTCCTACAGTTCGCGGGTAGCGCAGTGTTACTCACTCTTCTGAAAGGACCAGGCATTCCTCATTTACTCACCAGGAGCAAATGAGGCAGAGTACTACAGCGTAACCTTTCAGAGGTAGACATGGGATAACAGGGACAAGCTTTAGACAACTGACAGCCTAGAAACGTATCCATGGGACTAGCCAGGAGTGACTTGACCAGTAGGACATGGCCAGTTTATTGTCTTTGTTTTGAAAGAAGCACATTTAGATGTTGGGTTTTGCATAGGACAAGTGCTGCTATTTTTTTCCCCCACATCTGTGAATTCAGACTGATGAAGCCATCACTAGAAAATTAAATCATAACAATAGACTATTTGATCAGCTTTACTGATTCTTACTGGAAATGTGCTGTCTCTGTTTGTTCTGCTAGGTGACCACCCTTATTACAGTAAAACGTCCCACTCCTGAAATTTTTTTTTTTTTTTTTTTTGGTCTCTTGACTCCTAGTACATGACGCTAATTGAAAGCCTATTTTAACATTTATAGCAAATAAAAACTGACCTTTATTTAACAAAACAACTTGTAGCTGAGATTTTTCGCACTCAGTTTTCAGTAATTGACAGGTAAAAACAAGCACACGCATTTTATGGTGTTTAACAGGCTAGTGAAAGCTAAAACCTTCATTCCTAAAAAAAAAAAAAAAAAAAAGATTTTAATGACTTTCTTGTGGCTGTGCTACTAATACTCACGTGAGTATTGCAGAAAATTCATGTTTAATTTGTTCTGTCTGCTCTGTTTTCTTTGAATGATTTAGGGCCCTTGGGTATGGGCTGAAATTTCAAACACAAGTTCCTTTTTTATTTGACAAGTTCAAAGTTAACTTTCAAGTCAGATATACTTTATATAAATACCAGGAAATTCCCATGGCAACCTAACATGTATTTAGTGTATAACACTGCATATTTTCCCAATTATCAGTCTATGTATTTTATTATATTGGGTCTAAAAGAATAATATTTCTAACAACCCTAACCGTTACATCATAAAATCCTTTTACATCAACAGTTTTTCAAAAATTAGCGTTCTCTCATCTTCAGCTTCTTTCCAATTCCAGTGTGCTGTATGTTCAAGTTGGAAATTTTTGCCATCAAAATCTACTAAAATCAATCCCTGATGGAATTATTGGATTGTACATCAGAAAACTATCATTACCGTAACACACTGCCAGGAAAACTCCAGCTTATCATTCATCATTATGTGATTTTACAGTGGTGTTAAACCAGTGACATATTCAATTTCACTTTTTTATATAGTGCTTTTAACAATGGACATTGTCGCAAAGCAACTTTACAGAAATCTGGATATAGATTTAGGGTTGGATCCTTGATGACCAAGCCAGAGATGACAGTAGCAAGGAAAAACTCGCGGACAACATGAGGAAGAAGCCTGAAAGGAAACAGACTCTATAAGAAACCCAGCATTTTCTGGGTGACAATCTGCAGATTGTGTGTATGCTGTGATGTGTACCAGAATGTAATGTGTGAAGCTTGGAAGAAGACATTTACGAGACTTTATCTTGATTAAACACTTACAGATGGTTTGCATATGTTTGATGAGAGAAAAGGATTTACTATAGTTTGGTCTAAAGGGAGGAGGAATGCTTTATCCCATAGAATCGCAGACGAGCAACATATAACTTTTTCACTGTGCAATTATTTATTTAACAAAAATGAAGCCCAAAAAAAAACATTCGGGCAATACTAATTACCCCCTTACTGCTTCCACAGGATCAGAGGTGTCAAGTAACGAAGTACAAATACTTCGTTACCTTACTTAAGTAGAAATTTTTGGTATCTATACTTTACTG
>JAQMYL010000002.1:11383520-11407293 GCA_030014365.1 Clarias pachynema | reverse complement strand
CTAAAGAAGTCTTTTTAAACCCTAGTATCCATACTTCTACTCAAGTAATGAATGTGAATACTTTTGACACCACTGCACAGGATTTAAGAGGGTAAGTTGTAGCTAGGTGCTCCTTATCATGTGCAGACTTCGATAAAAGCAGACGTTTTGGCTGTTTTTCTGGTCTGGATCACTCAGGTGTGTGTTAACACAATGCCAACAGGGAAATACATAAGCAATGGTCTCTGAGAAGCAATTGTTGCTAGACATCAATCTGGAAAGGGTTATAAAACCATTTCCAAACAATTTGGAGTTCAAAGTTCTACAGTGAGCAAGATTATTCACAAGTGGAAAAGATTCAAGACAGTTGCCAATCTTCCCAGGAGTGGACGTCCCAGCACATTCATTACAAGGTCATTCCGTGCAATGCTCAGAGAAATATAAAAACCCAAGAGCTACATTTCAGACCCTACAGGCCTCACTTGGAGTGTTAAATGTTAAAATCCTTGACAGCACAATTAAAAGAACCCTGAACACATAGGTTTGTTTGGAAGGGCTGCCAGTAGAAACCTGTTCTGTCTAAAAAGAATAACTGAGGTTGTGACTGAGGTTCGCAAGACTGCATCTGAACAAATCACAAGGCTTTCAGATGTCCTATGGACAAAGTGGAGTTGTTTGGCCTTAATGCCCTGTGCCATGATTGGGGAAAACCATTTCAGTAGAAACACCTCATACCCACTGTCAAGCAATGTGGTGGAGGGATGATTTGGACTTGTTAAAGTAAAACCTTATTAAATCCTTGGGCAAAATTCGATCATGCAACAGGACAATCATCTGACAGACACTAGAAAGTCTATATCGGAATGACTGAAAAATAAAAGGATTGCTTTTTGGAATGTCCTGGTCAAAGTCCGGACCTCAACCCAAATGAAATGCTGTGGCCAGACTTAAGAGAGCTGTGGATAAACGAATGCCCAAAAATCTCAATGAACTGAAGCAATGTTGTAAAGAAGAATGGACCAAAATTCCCCCACAGTGATGTGAGAGACTGATAAAGTCATAAAGGAAACGATTCCTTCAATTCACTGCCGCTAAAGATGGATCTACAAGCTATTAAATCAAGCTTTTTTTTTCCTTCATTTTGGCTTTGTTGTTAAATAATGGCATGGTAAAAAAAAAAGGTATATTTTCTCAAAACTCCACACACACACACACATATATATACATATACATTTATATATACATACATATATATATATATATATATATATATATAGTCAAAACATCATCTAAAGTGATTTTTTCTTCCTGTGTGTTATAAATGCTATTTCAAGCTACTCATGAAAGAAAACTTTGTAATATGCCGTGCCCGTCTCCACAACACGGATTAACCTGACAGCTCTGAGTGGCAAGTCAATACAGATTCAAAGCTGTGCCCAAACAGTGTAAGTAGCTTGCTAACTAAAACACAAGCTCTGGTTGAAAGGAGGAGGCTTGCTATGCTGTAATCTCTCAGCACACTTCTAAAGGATGACCACATTGTGAATTCACTCTGCCCACAGCTTCAGGGGTGATGATGACAGGCTTAATGGGTTACTTTATATAGTAGGTAGCTAGGTGGAGAACGAGGACAATGTGCAGAACAAAGCTATTAAATCTGCCTGCTTTGAATTTGTGTATATTTATTAAGCCATTCTGCTTTTTTGGACTTATTTAATGACTGACATATTAATTACAATGTTTAATTAGAGGTAGTTTGGAGGTTTCAAGCTGATTCCAGCAGTATCTAACACAACCTATGGAATCTACAGTAGACGGCCATTATTTCTTATAATTTCTGTGGTGTTTTTTTTTTTTTCAGCCGTATGTACCACTGACTACATTTCTGTACATTATTAATGCATTAGTTTGAGTTTGTGCGAGGAATTTTATTTCTATACCTCTGTCCGTAGGTTATATATACTGCTAAATTTGAATGATTGTGCATTAAGAAAGTGTTGCCGTTTTAGAAATATGCCGAGGTAAATTCAATAGAAAAATGTTTCAGTTTCAAGTCATTTGCTCTGTTAAAATGATTGCTTTGTCTTGGGAAGACTATACAAGGGAGAAAGCTGTCCAAAGAAAACAAGACGGCTGAGAATAAAATGAGAAGTGTGACACGCCTCAGTATTTATAATGTGCACAGAGAAATATAATGTCACCCCATGAATTTTTATGGTGCATTGCTGGATGATTTCTTTTTTACCAGCATTCCTTATTATCAGATTTGGTTCACAGGCTTTGTACCACTAATTTGGGTAAGAAAGCTACAGTAGCAACATGCCCCAATGAGTTTCACCATGTACTGTACGTACTGTACCTACTAACTTTTAGGCATTTGAGTCTTGTTGGTTGGAAACTGATTTAATCATAACCCCATCAACAAAGCAAAATATGTTATGAATGGTTTGTTATGTTATGGATAGTTTTAGCAAGTGATACGGAAACTGTTAAAGTGTTACGAGGAAACATTGCAGATGTGATCCCCTTACTGAAAGATTCCATCCTAACTTGGTATTACTGTAGATTGGATCATGTATAGTTATTAGTATTGCGCCTATCAGCTTATTTTATTTTTAATTTCTGATATTATTTTTTAATCAAGTGTAGCTTCCGCTTGTATGTAGCTATTGCAGGGCTCTTAGATGGCACAAAAGCAAACTGTTTAACTTTCAGTCAAGAGACCCCAGAGTTTAAACCCGAACAATGTTACAATCAACTGTGACTTTAAGGTGGTTTCTAGATGTTTTTGCATTATAATAATTACAATATTTTACAGATATTTATATACTGTAGAAACTTAATAATTTAATAACTACATAGAAATTCTGATAGGGATTGATTTACAATCATTGACACTTTCAGGGAGGATTTCAAAGGATTCAATCTGTACAGATTTTTTGTGTTTTTTCTTCTTGAGGGTGTGTTTTTGACTCTGCAATAACAGTGTGTTCAATTATGAAGTGTTTGTAAAAGGTACTGTAGTCAGTCAGTAAATGTGTTTTTGAGGAGATAATCATGTAATCATTATTCAAAACTGCTACGGAATATCCTAAGACATCTGGATAAGAATATCAAAAAACATTTGTGGAAACCAGACCACCACACCCATACTTTTTACCCATGCTTTTTGAACATTCTGTTCCTGATTTCGTTCATTTATTCATTCATTCATTCATTCATTGTCTATACCGCTTATCCTGTACAGGATCGCGGGCAGAGCCTATCCCAGGAGACTTAGGTCATGAGGCCGGGTACACCCTGGCCAAGCTGAACAGTCAGGCCACCGTAGTATACACAAACACTATGGTCAATTTGGAAATGCCAGTTAACCTAATCTGTCCAAATACTGTATCTTTGGACTGTGGGAAGAAAACTGGTACACCCGGAGGAAACCCAACAAGCATGGGGAGAACATGCGAACTCCATGTACACAGACCTGAGGCAGGACTCAAATGTTTGAGGCCGTAATGCTACGCCACCATGCTGCCAAGGTTTTGGTCCATTTTACTATTTGAATGACGCCATATTTCTAGGAAGGCATTTCCACTACACAATATTTCTAGACAAGATGTTTTCATTTTTCCAGGGTTAAGGAACCCTCCAACAGATTGTTAAAATGTGGAAAGATAGTGCTGAAACATCAACTTGATGGAAGAAATGTGGTTGCAAAAAGCTCACAAATGGGGATCATTTAAACTCTTGGTGAAGTTGCATCATGAAAAACCGACAGCAAAAGTCATAGCTATGTTTAATAGGTAAAGGAAGAGCATTTCTACATACATACATAATGCAACACCAATTTACAGGATCAGGTTTAAACAGCTATGTGGCCATAAGAAAATAAGTGGCCTTCAGTTTCCTAGGGAGGATAAAGATTTGACTTTGGAGCAAGAGAAAAAGGTGATGTGGTCTGATGAGTTATGATTGACCCTACTCCCTATTCTGAAGGCAGTGATCCGGGGTTGCTTAAGTTGGTTAGGTCTAGGCTCATTATGTATCACATTGATGCATTTTTTTCCTCCTTGATGACACAGACTTATTCCAGGACTTAAACTGTAAAAGAGCTGTACTGGGAGCATTAGGAATCATTTTTCACACATGAACTGGACACCACGTTGCACACCACAATCATAGCTAATGCCTGTTGAACAAAATTTCTGAGTGTGTGACTTTTTTTTGGCCAAGGCAGTGTTTATAAGGTTAACCATATGCATTGACTTTAAAAGTATGGCTCAAATTAAGTTCAAACAGTGCTATTGGATACGTTGTTCTCACTGTTGAAAGTGTTTGTTATTCAAAATGATTCATATAGGGTCAGGGTAACCTCCCTTTCATGTGTTCCTACTAACTTTCAAGACAAACCTACGCCCACTCTCTAAGCAAGCTAAAAAAAAATTGTTGAAAGTCCCAAGCTCTTCCCATGATCTGCACGTTTATTCCAAATGCAGCAGGTGTTTTGGAAAGAGAGACACTCAATAAATCCAATAAAGGATATGTTCACAAGCAAACAAAATGTCATCAGCCTTACCATCTACCAAAGGCCAATTTGAATCAGAAACGCTGAACGTATCCCTTGGACATCTGTTTCGAGTGACTGGGGCAGACAAAAGTCAAAAATCAGCATGAGAAATAGTCCCACGGTCTGCTGGATCGAATTAGCAAGCTATAGATAACCTTCGATTTGGACTCGGGCTCAAAAACAAACATGAAGTTTACACCCTTGGCTAATAGTGTTGTATTAATGAAAGTAGATACCCCTATCTGTCCTGGACATCATCAGCTACAGGCCACTTTTAGCCTATCTGCACATTTTGGCACAAGCAACAGCAAACATTGGGGAAACACAGAGGGAAAGCTCACGCGAGGCCCAGAGCGTCTGCGCAAACTGTGCCTTGAACTGATGGGCTGCCATGAGAACAATTCAGCAGTTGCCGAGAACAGCTTACAACAGCTGCTCGGCCGCCCTGGACTTCTGCACTACATAAAACAGAGGAACGGCCATTTATCTTACTCAGTCTCACAACATGATCAATGTACTTGGTTGTGGATTTTCATTGCCTTTATTTCTTCCTAAAGGAGCAATGATTTTTATTTATTTTTTTAAAGGTATTTTCTGAATTCCCTTCACAACAACTTTGGAGGCTTTTTAAAATGTACTACATGAAAATATAGCACGGTAAAAGCGCACTTACTGTACAAACTCAGAAACGCAACTGTTCATCTGTTTTCTCATCCTAAATTTGTAAATCCACATGACTGTAAATGAGCACTGTGCAGCAGACATTACCACAGCATTCAAGGTGTTAAAAGATGTTGCTTAATATCTAACTCTCTTTGATTGACAGTTCCATATAAACACATTCCTTTTAGTCTGAACCATCATTTTCCACAAGAGGAGTGGAGGTCATGTTCAAAGCACAGACTTGTCTGAGTCTTCTGGAGGAATCACCAGATTGCGAAACTTTATATCTCTGACCTCATGTCAGTCTATATGTTTTTATTTGGCTTAAGCATTTGGAAATCTCCAACAAGATGGCACGCTGCTGGAAATTTGATAGATTTGGTGACTACACATCTTCATGGTTTCTGTGCTATTGAAAACAAATCGGTTTCATTTACATCTTTTTTTAAAAGTTAAAATTATTGATTCACACATCTCAACAATTAATACTGATTCAACGAAACTCTAGACGCATTCTTTTCTAGAGTAACACCCATCTAAGACAATATACTGTAATTGGCAATGAGCTTCCGTACTTCAGGCAACAGGTTCATTCCAATCAGATAATTCATTCATTTTAGACAAAAATGAGAAATAACGTCAAAATGATTCATTCCCCAGATTAGAAGAGTGGACAAGCCTTACTGTGAAACGCTCCAAATTCCAAAACCCAGTCCAAATTCCAAAGCCTGAGAAAAGAGGAAGTAAAGGAACAACTGAAATCAAGTCCAAAAAAACAGACTAGGCCTAGGGAGTAGAGAAACGAGCTTAAGGCACGGAAAGGTAACTAATGTTGGCCATTAACCCCAGACTGTTGTTTTTGTTCAAACCTATTTTCATGAAAGTGACATCATGCTGCTGAAGTATTCCAGATTCTTTTTAAGTGAGCCCTTCAAAGTAACCACTGACCCTGGGATAACCTTACCTATGCAGATGGTGGCTATGTGGCCTGGACATACCTGACGATTTTGATCAGCTCGTGTGGAGCAGGAAGACAATGAGATGATAATGAGCATTCCTTATCGAGAACAAAGCTAAGTTAATGACATTTTTCTTTGCATGTCTCATGAAACGAGGAGGTTCAAGTGAGCAGATGTCTTAAAACCAGATTCTCTTCCTGCTTGTTTGATGCTGTTGACTTAGTTAGTCTGGTCAAACAGGTCTCTGACCAGTGAGGGCTTAGATGGGGGAGTTGTTAATCAAAATGTAATGTCAATCAATAGCTCATCAATAAATGTATTAGGGTTCAGCAATGCATTATATCACAAGGTCTCATCAAGAATGATGGGATGCAAACTATTACACCCAAAGACTGGCAGCTGCATTTATTATCTGGATGTTTTGTAAGTGTTTCAAGGCTGGAATGCTGGACGTGGAATTTCCTCGGAATACCAAACGTCTCATTGTTCAAAATACAAACCATTAAACATAGAGTTCTCTGTATGGATCATCTGTCCTTAAACATTCACTTTTAGTACCCACTTTTAGTACCCACTTAATTCTAATCAAGGTTGCGGTGTATCCAGTGCCTATCCCAGGAACACTGGGAATGAGACAAGGATACCCCCTGCAGGGGATGCCAGTCCACCTCAGCTCACTGTATACACAAACATTAACCCCTAGGAAGAATTTGGCCACCTATCCACTCGCCCTGCTTTTGGGAGGTAAAGGGATATTGGAGACTCTGCAGAAAACCTACAAGAACATATTGAGAACATGCACAAGATCTTTAGTCAGATAATAAGCAAAGGTCAGAATCTAATCCTCGACCCTGTAGCTGTGAAGCAGCAATGCTTCCAGCTGTGCCACCATGCCAACCCTTCCTCTAGCTTTTTATGAAATTTGTACTTTAACTGGATTTTTTTTATAGTGTATAAGTTTAGTTTCTCCTCTTAATTCTTGTTGGAAAAGATATAAGAAAAAGATTTAATTTTACAGTTTCTCAATTACTTCTAATATGGCATTCAGACACTGGTTAAATGACAGCCCAAATGAAGATCTAAATTGCCAGTTCACTTTGTGTAGTCACCAGTATTCATCACTATTATCTTATACTACAGTACAGTATAAATAAGAAATAGGTTTGTCAGGCCTTAGGGGCCATCAGCTGGCCTGGGGCCCAAAGCAGTTGCCAGCCTTGTATGTTGACATGCAAGCTTGTCATTGAATCTGCAGTCTGTTTTAGAAAGAAATCAACCCCCAGTCTCGCCGGGGTACGTGGACAGGTGCCAATCCATCGCAGGGCACACACTCATACACACACTATGGGCAAATTGGCTAACGCCATTCACCCTGCATGTCTTTGGACTTTGAGAGGAATCCAGAGCACCCTGAGAAAATCCACCAAGCATGGGGAGAACATGCAAACTCCATGCACACAGACCTGAGGCGGGAATCGAACATGGTCCCTGGTGGTGCTAACCATTAAGCCACGGCGCCGCCGCCTTGTTATACTATTCTCTGTATTTTCCTTTTGACCATTTTAGACCTTTTGCTCTTATTTACTCAAAAGTCAAAAATAATCCATCATAAAACATTGGTTTATGGTTAATCTGATGTAAATGACAAAAGTATATGTGTTTTCATCATATATATTTTACCTATTCAATATTTTGAGTCAGTAGGATTACATTTGGGCAGCACAATGGCGTAGTGGTTAATACTGTCGCCTTGCACCTCCAGGATCTGTGTTCGATTACCAGCCAGGTTCGATTCCCGTCTCTGTATGCATGGAGGTTGCATGTTCTCCCTGTGCTCGGTGGGTTTCCTCCGGGTGCTCTGGTTTCCTTCCACAGTTCAGTGACATGCAGATTAGGCTAATTGGCGTTCCCAAATTGCAGGGATAGTGTGTGAATGATTGTGTGTGTGAGGGCATTAGCCATGAGAAAAGCGCTGGGTCTGGGTAACATTTTTATCCATCTCTCTGTGATTTTCAGCAGTTTTTTGTAAGAAATGTGGAACTCTTTTGATAGAAAGGCGTTATTAATATTTTTTACATTCGTGTGGAGCATGCAAGCTGACAAGAACACAGTCCAAACAGTCCCTGTGCCATTGTAAACATTCCTCTTTTTCATTTATCATGGTTGGCTGACTTCACCACACAAGAGCTGATGAATTTACTGTGTCTTACTGAAACAGCTGTGAAGCCGCAGCTATGAGCATGGGGAGCGGATGATTTAGCAGGACACTGACAAAGCTGGAGAATTCACGAAACGGAAAAGAACCTGGAGCATCCCTCCATTTGTATTGCTCACGTGTGCCCCCGCTTTCCATATGGCATTGTGGGCTGATCCACGTGTATTAACACAAACGCTTTCGTAAGTAGACATGAGGCAGACAGTCATCTTTGTGACAAACCTTGAACTGTTGGCCTGCAGTCTCTGGCAGACAACCCAAAGCGGATTAAACAGGTAATCAGAAGGTCACGTATTGTGTAAAGTCTCATCTCACATAGGTTTTTAAAAACATGTTGAATGGAAATGGAATATACAGACTAACTGGAAGCTCATTCTCATTAAAGCCTGACTTAAACTTGTGGCCCCTGAGAGAAATTCAAATGCTGACTATTTCACTTTCTGTCAGAGTTCTTTGAAATTAATTTCTCGGTAAGACATATGCAAAGTCAATACTGAGCAAATATTAGTATCCTAACTGGCCAGTGTTGTGAATTTTCCAAACAGTGCAGCAGCCCAGATGTTTGCCACATTAATGGTAACAGGTGGAAAATGACGAGAAAAAAAACCCCCGAAAAGGCAAGGAAAAGGGTGAAAACTAAACCTCCATCACAAAGCTGTTGGACATACAACAAAGACTATTGCTATGAGACTACAATGCACAAAAAATGATGTGTTTGCTTTTCTTAGACATGGCAACTGGCACATTTACACATACGTCTACAATACTGAGACAAAATATGACTGAAGAGGGCAGGTTGCTGCTTTGAAGATCTATGAATACCTCGTATTAGGCAGCAGAACATTAAACAACAAGTGTAATGATGGATAAAATGTATAATAAAAAAAAAAATTTTTTAAAGTGAAACCAAGTCATGGCTGAAACAAACTCAAATTAAAAATGAGATGGACAGGACATCTGCAAAAATGAGGCAGACACATCATTCTTCAAATTTCGAGAGACACAATATCAGACCAACATTTTCCAGGTTCCATGAACTCAAAGGAAAATATTGGAAACTACTTTGGGTTTTTGCCCCGGGTCTGTCCTAATTCTTTTGTGCAATTAGCTTTAACAAAGGTCACAGTCCATCTCTAAACCAATCAAGCCTCATCAGCAGAGACAACTGCTATTCCTTCACTAGTGCTATAACTATTCACATCTAACTCTGTTATCCTTGAAAAGCTCAACTGCAATTCATTCTCGTCTTTCTTAGCAATAATTTATGTTTCTTAACTGTGCTTTCCTTTTAGTGTGATATAGCCGAATGTTGCACTTTAATGGTAAGACTGGTTTTGAGATATCAAAGAGAATGGCAGAATATTTACACGCGGCTTTTCTCTACAGTAATTCTTATTTAATCAACTGTTAATTCTCAATCACTAGTCAGCTCTCGCCTCTCAGGAAACAACTACTGTATGGGAAGGGTGAAAGCTAAGGTGCGTCCTCCAAGACACTTGAAGTGATCCAAATGCATCTTTTTGAACAACTGCATATGCTGCGTCACAGACCAGTGTAACACCCTTGGAGGAAAGCACTATGTTTCCAAAGATTGGATAAAGATTGGATGTAGAAATGAGTGCCATCCCTTCTCACCCAGAGAGCATGGCCAATGTTACACTCTTGGCTGTCAGTCACAGATGGAAGTGAAAATTAACTGGGTAATATTTAATTGCCATAGAACTTGTAGTATCACTGGCGTCATAATGAAAACAGTTTCTCCCCATTTTGCTCTTACTGTGCATGCATGGTTAGACCAGCATTTTTCAGGACGTTGGCTGGGACCACATGGACCTCATGAATGGCCTCCAAGAAGTCCAGATCTCACTCTATGTGATTATTTTCCTGTGGGGCTACTCAAAGGAGGAGGTGTACTGGACAAAGCCTCACACACTGGAGGACTTGGAGGCACGAATTCAGGAGCTTCTCAGCAATATCATATGCGACTTACAGTACTTGAGAAGACTTGTGCATCCCGTCCCTGGCCGTTTGAGGAAACTGGTTAATGCCACTCGTGCCTACGCTGAAATGTAAAGATTTGCTTTCATGTTCCTATGTAATAAGTAACCGTTTTTTTTTTTTTATCACTGCCCCCTGATGTAGACTATATTCTACCTGTTTCTCCATCTCTTTTCCATCATAGTAGAGTTTCCATAATATCTATGCTCCCTGATCTCCCTTTCCATTGGATCATTCTGTTTGAGGTTAACTTCCATAGAGAGTGGAAAATACATCAGTGCTGCTGGGAATTAACAGTTGCTTCCCGAATGGAAGTACAGATCATACGCCCACATTTATGCAGGGTACTTAAGTCATAGTTTTACCCTGACTCAAGCAGTTGGCCCATCATTACAGTATCCCAAGTCCATTCCTAGAACTCATTAGGACCATTGTCTGTCAAGAATACCTAGTCAACTCGACACAATCATTACCGAGAATAATATGTTAACAATGCCTTAATGTAAATTCAAATATCTTTATCCTGTCTTAATACAAATCTTCGATCAGCCCGACTTGGTCTGTCTGACGTCGTACAATTGCTTATAATGCCTGTCCAATTTTTTTGGGGGGGATTGGGATTTTAATCAACTAATATTTAAGAAAATTTGATTAGATAATTTCTGCAGTAATTAATATGCTTTACTCTGAACAATTCCTTTTATCCTAACTGATGCAGTGAGTAGCTTCTCATTTCTTCATCCATGTTGGAAGATGAATTCTGCGCTCATGGAAAAAAGTTGTTACTGAGTTTTAGAAGGGTCAAATTGGTGTGCATCAAGCAAAGGAAATTAAGGAGATTGCTAAAATGAATGGATTTGGGTTAAGTACTGTCTAACGCTGTATTTCTAAAGTGTGGGCTGCTTGATGATACTGCAGGTGGGCCATAAGAGACCATTTACAATACATAAATGAAGTTTATTTCATTTAAGCATGGTGGCATAGTGGTTAGCACTGTGGCCTTGAACCTTTATGGACAAGGGTTCGATTCCCACCTCAGGTTGGTGGAGGTGCATGTTCTCCCCATGCTGGGTGGGTTTCTGCCAGGATGCTCTGGTTTCCTCCCACATGTCCAAAGATATAAAGAGCATAAACCCTGCTCATGATTGACACCACCTCAAGTCCTTGGGTGGGCCACATTAGATTTTCAATTTTTGAATTGGGCCATGGCCTTCTTAAGTTTGGGAATGGCTGGTCTAACAAAATTAATACTGTAAACTTTGTGTAAAAATGTGGCAAGAAGAAAATCATGAATGACCATGATTGAAGATCACTTAAACACTTTTATGTGTTTAGGTGAGGGAGAGCACACACTGTGATGAGAACTCACAGGATAGGGATTAAACAGCTGAGTGTTCATAAGGAAACCATTTGGTAGTGAAAAAAGGCTTTAGTTTGCTGTGGGACATAAAGAATGGTCTTGAGATTGACCCTATTACAAAGTATTGGGTGCATCAGAGTAAGAAGAGAAGTGCATCAAGAGATGCACCCATCATGCATGCACCACTGTACAAGACAATGTTATGATCTGGGGTTGTTTTAGTTGTACAGGTCTAGACACAACATTATATGGCAATACAATGAAGTCGGCTGACAACCTGAATGCCCAGATTATTCCATTAATAATTTTTTTCATGAACATGCACATGAGCATCTTCCAGGACTCAAACGGTGAAAGTGTGGTTCTGGGCGCATGAGGAATCACTTTCACACATGAATTGCCCATCGCAGATTGCTGACCTTAACCCTATTAAAAGTCTTTGGGATGATCTAGAGAAGACTTTACAGTGTGGTTAGACTCGCCCATCAATAATCTTTACTGGAAACATTTTGTGTCGATTAAAAGATCACTTCACCTGGAAGTGCTAACACCTTCATAACTAACATCAAAAGAGTTTACAAGGTGGGAAGCGGTTATCATGATCTCAATTTCAAACGCCCGCACACACACATACACACACACACACACACACACACACACACACACACACACACACTCACACTATCTACAACATTTATTTTTCTTTGAGAAGTATTCTTCTAAGGAAATGAAATATGTGTGTTTGGACTGGGTGTTCCACAAGAGCTAAACCACACAAACTGCAAACCAACACATTATTGATAGGCTTAAAATGGCACACTAGAGCACTATAAAATAACACAAATAAAAGGAAAGCAGTTGTTTATACCTGATTTCACTGTCACAAGACCACCCAAATTAGTACAGAGAGAGCTCGTGGCAGCCCTGAGACTTGAGCTGTATTGCATGGTATAATTTGGTGTTACTATTTGTATTGTTTTATATTCAAGACATCTCATATTATTATTGGGTAGGGTGCCTTGGAAAAACAGGAGTAACATCAGGAAAGGATAAAATTCAAAAACTAGTAAAAACCAATGAAATGAGTTTTGTAATTAGAGGTAAATGATGTAAACATAAGAAATATACCCATGCAAACATATTGCAAATCAAAAGCCAATAGATACTTGAGCACTATTTGAAAAATCTTCTTCTGGCTGAAAAAGCACCTACAAAATCCCAATCCGCTGATTCACGTGGAATCCATCCTATCAAGCAGACTTGTCTGTGCACCAACCAATTACTAAATCTTCCATTTTCTTCCGAACAGGCCACTCGATTCAGCACTCCTTCAAAATCAAACAACAGGTGTCTTTGTCAGACTTGAGGGACGAGTGAGAGGCTCTGGGGGGAGTTTGGGTTTCACTCTTTGAAAGTGATATGAGGTGGCCTGTGTTTCTCAGGCCTCCCCCTTCCTCCAAATCTGGCTGCTGAAGGATGGACCACCCAACTCTCAATGCTTTAGGAGAACCATCTTCCCTACCAGCTCCATCACTCCACTGTGAGGAAGTCATTCATTTCAAAACTACATTCATCTCTTCTCACCAAGGAATGAAAACCAAAACACACATGAAATCCAAAAAATAAAATTAAGTCCATAAGATTCGTACAGTATGCTTTGTGCTTACCATCGGTTCATTGGAATTCTATTCATTTTGTCTCAAAAGGGTCTGTTTTTGGAAAAACTAGGATTTTTTTTTTTTTTCGCATGCACAATTTTTTTCTTTTAAGGCAGCTAATTCTACCTGTATGTTCATATCCAGTCATGTTACTTACACTCAGATGTTGTATAATTACACAATTTACTTTGACTATTACTGTACATTTCAAACACATTCTAATTTGGTGATGTAATGAGTGATGTTATCTGGACGTTTCAGTTTATTACTACAGCCTCAGTATATGCATGTTGCTAGAAACACCAGAATACAGTACCTACTACCCCTAATCTTATTTGTTTTTCCTTTGTTGCAAAAGGTTCTGTGATTGCATGTACAGTACCAGAGTGGAGACATTCTTTATATACGTATATATGAAACAAGTAAAAACTATATATATATATAGTTTTTACTTGTTTCATATATACGTATATAAAGAATATATGTATACTGTATATATTGTTTTTACTTGTTTCACCATTCACTACCTGGACAAAAAAAAAATCAAGTAAAGAAAACAACACTGGAAATTGCTGAAATGACTGGAATTGGTAATGCAGTAGTAAAACCTGGAAGGATAGTTCTTGTACTTTCATTCTCATTCTCAATTACTATTACAGTTTGCTGGTTTAACTTTATGTACAGTTTCTTAAGTACCAACTTGTTTATACAAGCATGTACATGAACACAGAAACCATCTATTCTTATTATTTTTTCAATATTTTTGATCTCAGTAATGCACCTTAATGTGCAGTTTTCAGATTCACACCTGACTGCATTATTGCAAACTGTGTTTTTAATAACTTTAGCCTTTTCTCACCGTGATGTTTTTTTTACATTTACTTTACCCTAGTCTTAATATTCTTCTACACCTTGTTGCTTGTGGCAGCATGGTGGCTTAGTGGTTCTATTCTCACCTCTGTGTGCATGGAGTTTGCATGTTCTCCCCGTGCTTGGTGGGTTTCCTCCGGGTGCTTCAGCTGTCTTCTATAGTACAAAGATTTCCTTAAAAATTGGGGACTCTTTAGGAGACCTCGTGACCCTGGATACAGAATAGAACAGTATTGACGATGATGATGAGATGAGACCTTGTTGCTTGTACTGTATGTTGTAGAATCTGTGAACTAGCTGCTGTAACGTTACAAGTTCCCTTTTGGATTAATAAATATTAATATTCAAATTTATCTATCCATCCATCTATTTGAGAATGAAATCATAAATGACCATGAACAGAGATTATTTAAATTCTTGCATCTTTAACTCTCAGGGAGCATGAGAAATCATTTACATTGTACAGTTATATAGGGTATTCGATAAAAATGACATCGACCTACAGTACGCTGAAGCAAATTTTGGGTCACTTCAATTGCAGCACTTTAAAGCTCTTGGTTTTTGTTTTTTTATTATTTTTTTTCAGCTGCCATATGTTCCTCCTTGATTACTTTAAAAAGTACATAGTGATCCATATTAGCAGGACATCAGGGACCCCTGGCAATCTTCAGTCTACCCTTCTGGCTACCTCCCAGTAATTGATAATAGACACGCAAGTCATTCAAGGTTGTCCGTTAATTTTAGCCACAACATTCCTTTAGAATAAAGCATTCTTTTATTCTTTATTCATGTGCAATATAAAATACAAAAAGAATCCCCCTTGCATTTACATATGGTAGCTTTGGCAAAAAACAATGCATGTTGTACACAGACAGTGTACAACATGCTATCAACCGCTATCAAGCTGCTGAGTGTTTCCAGAATGAAATGATCTCAGAGCAGAGAGGATCGAGCATGCGCGGGAAAGACCTGAACCGAGTGAGTGTGTTTTCTCAGTCCGAGGCCGCATCCAGCCAAGATGCTCTCAGTCAGTTTGCCTGTAAAGTGAACCTATGCTGTGACAAATAGCTGTGGCATTTTCAACTCTGGCACTGGAGGCTCCTAAGGGAACCTTTTATGGTGCTAACATTGAAACGGGCATAAGGGAGAAACCTTTTATAAAGCCACAATAAAGACACTGAGAGACGAAAGGCTTCCATTTAAGTTCCACTTTTTCCACATGTAATTAGGCTGCTGTATATCACCCTATGAAAACCTAATCTCAGTTTGCATTAACTTTCCTGCATAGTCCAGGAACGCTTTCAGTCTATACAGTATACGTTCTGTATAACAGAATCGGAATATTTTTTTCAAACCAAAAGTTCTAGTGGGTGTTGAAACTGATTTTTCCTTTTCGACTGCATCAGCCAACATGCGCTGATGATCTATCTTTACTTTGTTACCTATAGATTACTCTGCCCTGAATGACACTAGAGACACTCGTGATTGATGAGCTTTTTCTCTGAACACTGCAAGCAAGGCATCCAATATGTAGATGCCTGCTGTGATCAAGCATGATTATTTGGATAGAAACCATGGGAAAGCCTTCATACTGTACTTCAACATGTAAAAAAAAAAATTACAGCAGAAACCTGGACAAGAAATTCAGGGGGCCACATTGGTGCCAGCAAGGAGATCTTTGATTTGCCAGAAAAAAAATCTGTTTACTCCATACCTTGGCATGCCTCTTTGGGAGATACAGTATCAGCTCTTTTCGATTTGGACAGAGTCCTCCAGTTTATCAGGCATAAAAATCTCATCCTGTTTAGGGAACCTGTCGTAACACAGAACAGCCCGAGGAATCAGTCCGCTCTGCCTGGTAAAATGAGCGCCTTTCCAAAATGCTAACCATATGTTCCACGCTCAGCGAGATCAGAAATACTGCTAAACACTTTTGTAGTTCTTCAGAGTAATTTCATGTGAGAATCCTTTTATAATTATGGCACCGAGACCATGCAGCTAATTTGAAACGTTCGGCACGAGACATTACAATGTTTGACATTATTTTTAATGTTGTGTTAAAGGGCCGAATACTTTTTGATACGTGCATGTAGTAGTCGTTTCTAAGAGCGGTTGTCTGAAAGCAAGACATTAAACACGCAGAGACTTTGAATATGAGGTGTGCAATTCAAACCGCAAAAAAAAAAAAAAAAAAAAAAAAAAACCTAGACATCAAGGAATTTCATTAACAAAGTACCATCCCAGCTGTACAGAATAGATGGCGTGTAAATCAACAGAGACATAAATCATTTGGCATATAAAACAATAGTTTTGGTCATGGAAAGTCATGTCCTCGATTAATTTCTCTCTGAGAATTTTCTCATCAAAACGCTTACTTCACCCCTACACTTTGTTCATTACAGCAAAAACATCTGGCTGACAGGTTTTTCTCTCTTTTTTCCTTTCTCGAGTATATTCATTCTTCTTAGCAGCAATACTAAGAAACTAGATTCGCCCGCACAGACTCGACATCTAGATCTATAGGACAATGTTGAGGCCTAGGTGGATACAGAGTCAAGAAAGCAAGCATATCTTATCTTGATAAGCAAATAACAAGAAAAATATCCCAGTGATGTGTCGAGATTTTCATAAAAGGTACAGGAGCAAGCGCATCATAGAGCAATGCCACTGTTTAGTTGTGTGGCTTAGTAGTTAGTTATCCCTTACCTCCAGCGTTGGGGGTGGAATCTAGCCTCTAGTCTGTGTGTGTGGAGTTTGCATGTTCTCCCTGTGCTTGGTGGGTTTCCTCTTGGTAAGATCATTGGCATTTTTAAATTGTCCTTTTATGCATAACTGTGTGTGTGTGTGTGTGTGTGTGTGTGTTGTGCGTGCAAGATTGCATGATGGCAGTATTGTATTGGCATTATCACATTCTCTATACCGCTTATTCTGTTCAGGGCTATATGTGGCCTGGATCTTATCCCAGCGGACTTGGGGTGCGGTACACCATGGACACGGGGTCAATCCATCACAGGGCACACAACCACTCATACAGTTACTGACTACGGACCTATTAGTCCCCCCCCCCACACACACACACACACACATATACACAGACCCGGGATGGGAATCAAACCCTCGACCCTGAACGTGCTAACCACTAGGCCACCGTGCCGTGAACTTTATATGGTTCTTAATTCCTGACACAGAATTTATTTCTGTCAATGCTAAAATAGTGATTTGCTTTGAAGGATGTGGTTGAGGTGTTTGAAACCAAGACAGAAACAGTAGACACAAGCGGACAAGACAAACAAGAAGGAGACTGCAGAACAAACCGCATGTTCAGGAACACTAGTGTTGTTTTACCATCCTTGGTACCTGTCTGGTTATGGTGCATCAAAATAAAGTCCTTATATGTTTAGATTTGGATAGGAGAATGAACTAAATATTATGGGCAGGCACAAAGAAAAATATAAGCTAAGTATTAGAAGGATTAAAAATAATAATGATAACTACAGTACAGACATCTCTGGACTACTACACCTCACAAACCGAGGGTTACAGTATGCACCGACATACCCAGAATTCACCAGACCAATAGTGCTAAGAGTGCTGGCATTCTACCTTTGAGGATTTTTTTTGGTGGCATAGAGGTAGTGTTTTTACATATGAACATCTTTCGTCCACACCTACATGTTGTTTAAATCCAGATAGAGAAATAGATAGAGATAAAGAAATGGATATTTGGAGTGCAGGCTAGCTGCAGATATAGATAGTGGTATCACATTCCTACTAGTTAATGTATAATTCATTAGGTCTGCATGAATGACTGGGGAGTAAAGACCAGTTCAGTTATGTTGTTTAGGGTCAGAGTTTGAGTGACAAGACAAAGTGATCCAGACCCCCTCTGCCCTCAGGATCTATCTGGCTCATCCTGGTGCTCCGCTTCTGGCTGGAGATCTCAACGTACGGGATGCATGTGGTGACTGGGGACGGTTCTACTTTACCATGAAGACGGTCTTGAACTTTGCTGATGCAGACAGCTGTTCTCTGATGACTTGTGACTGCAGTTGCGCAATAGTTCAGGACTGAAAATTCCTACCTAATTAACCTAAACACATCTCCTCTTGTACTGAACGTCCAGCCTCCTAACACACAGTATGATTGCAGGTCAATCCCTGCCATCCATTATCACCCAAATGAGGATGGGTTCCCGGTCAAGTCTGGTTCCTCTCAAGGTTTCTTCTTATTGATGTCTCAGGGAGTTTTTCTTTGCCACAGTCGTCGCCAGCTTGCTCATTAGGGACAATCTGTTCATTTTGATTCACACACATTGTCTCACGTGTTTCATACTCATTTCCCTAATTCCCTTTTGATTCTGTTAAGTTGCTTTGAGACAATGACGACTGTTAAAAGCACTATATACTGTAAATAACTTTGAATTGGATTGAACTGAATTTTATGCAGCCATGTCACCCTATTCATATGTGGCTCCTTCAGTACAACATCAATCCTTAAAAAATTCTTCATTCATTCAACCATTTATCCTGTATAAGGTCTGGGTAGAGACAACAATCACTCTACAGCACATGTCTCTGGATTGTGGGAGGGATCATGTAAACTCCATTCACACAGACTGGAGGTGAGGTTCAAATCACAAACCCTGAAGATGCAAGACAAAAGTGGTATAAATTAAGCTAATTATTGCTTAATTTAAATTATTACATTTCAAATGCAATCAGCAAGTCAATGTGACCAGATTTATGTAATAATCCTGAAATAATCTTTGTTCAGTGATTTTATTATTGAGAGACACTTTAGTCTGTGGTCCATGTGGTTTTCCTTTCTGGCATCCAAAGAGTGGTTTTAATATAGTTTTAAAGAGGTGTCACTGCCCGACTGTGATTACGGTCACCCATACAGAATGTGTGCTGTTTTTGTACTACATAAAAACATAAAGAACCTTACGAAAATCCCAATAGCTTTATCAAATATGATCCTGTTTTGAAATCCAGTCAACAGTTAAGTTTATGAATGAGGCAAAAGTGGCACATCTGGTCCATGGTTGTCCATCATAACTTTACAGTCTTTGAAAGATTGATGACATTCTGGAAATTTGGCAAATCGCTTTTAGCCTGTTAACGGGGAAAAAAAGCTGTTTATGGTACCTTTCTACATCTGTTTAGCAGAATGATTACTTAGTGCAGAACAACATGTTCAACTTGCTGCCCCTGTGTTTTTTTCATATGGCACAGGCCACCTGCCACAAGTGTTTGTCTGTCTAAAATAAGAATCTGCACTCAAGCTGCCAAAGTTTCCCCACTTTGTCAGGAAGAGTAATCATGAAAAGCAATAAAAAGCATCCTTGATGCCTTGATAAAAACAATCTCTCTCTCTCTCTCTCTCTCTCTCTCTCTACATCCATACATATATAGGTACGCTCAGTATGTGTGTGTATATATACAGTGGCAATGGAAATTTTTTAGACCCTTTCAATTTTTCCACATTTTGTTATGTTTCACACTCATCTTAAAATGTATTCAAATCCTTTTTTTCCCTTCCATGATTCTCCACACGATACTCCACACTGACAAATTAAAAACATGTGTTTATTACTTTATTGTTCGTTTATTAAAAAATAAAGACTGAAATATCCAATTTGCATACGCATTCAGACCCAGCACTTAGGATCTGGTCAAAGCACTTTGGCACCAATGACGGTCTCAAGTCCGCTCGTGAATGATGCTACAAGCTTGGCACAGCTTTCCTTTGGAAGTTTCTTCCATTCTTCTTGGCAGAATCACTCAAGCGCAACCAGACTTCACAGAGTTGTTCTGAAGCCACTCCTGTGTTTTCTTGCTGTTATGGTTTGTGTCATGGTCTCGTTGAACTGTTAAACTTTATCCCAGCCTGAGATTCTGAGCACTCTGGAGAAGGCTTTCACTCAGGATAGCTCTTTATTTTATTTGCATCAGTTTTTCCTCTATACTGACTAATTTCCCAGTTCCAGTCGCAGAAAAACATCACAACTGCATGATGCTGCCACCACCGTGTTTGATCGTAGGGATGTTTTTTGAAAAAGGTCATTTACGTTATTCAAAATAGTTCCAGAGAATTATGTTTATCATGGTCAGAGAGTCTTGCAGGTGTTTTTTGGCAAACTCCACTGTCTGGCCACTGTTTCATTTAGTCCAGATATATGATTGATGGAGTGCAGCAGTGATGGCTGTCCTTCTGTAAGGCTCTCTCTTCTCCACAAGGGAACTCAGGATTTAATTTATAGTGACCCTTATGATATTGGTGACCTCTCTGACCAAGGCCCTTCATTACCGATTACTCGGTTTGGTTGGGCAGCCAGATCTGAAAAGTTTGTTGGTTATTCCAATCCTCTTCCATTTGAGAATGATGAAAGCTATCAATGCTCTTGGGTGCTTTCGAAACTCCAGAAAGTTTCTTGTATTGTTTCCCAGATCTATGTCTTGACACAATCCTGTCTCGTGGTTCTACAAATAATTCTCTCTGCCTCATGGATTTGTTTCCTAGCTCAATTGCAAGTGTCATGAAAAGGGTCTGAATAATTATGTAAATAGGATATTTCAGTCTTTGTTTTTTTTTTTTATAAATTATTTTTAAAAATGTAAAAAAAAATTGAATACATTCTAAGATGAATGTGAAACAACAAAAGTTGAAAAACTTTAAAGGGTGTGTGTGTGTGTGTCTAAATCTATCCATCTATTCATGAACCTCTGTAGTCCAACTAGGACCTCCGGTCAACACTCACACACATTCACACACTACAGGTCTTTGGACTGTGGAAGGAAACCGAAGTACCTGGAGGAAACTTGCCAAAAACAGAGGGAAAATGCAAACTCAGACCATAGGCAAGATTTGAATCCGCAACCCTGGACGTTCGGGTGGAAAGTGCTAACCGCTAAGCCAAGTACCATCTACCAGGGAAAATTTATTGGAGTCAGTGTGTCATTACAGTTCCTAAATCATTTATACTAAAGTAAAAGTAAAGTAGCTTATAGTACATTAAAGAATTACTAACTACTACTGATTTTTTGTCTTGAAGTTACCTTATCTTGAAGGTTGCTTATAATTATGGATTTGACTGGAAATCACACTAAAATGAGTGAAGATATAATATTCTGAATCTTTTTAGTAGCTGTTAACTGTTTTATCTTATAGTAGATCAGATAGGGGGCGGAGTTCAGTGTATTCTAAACACTTTAGGCTAAAAAAAAGTGAAACGGTGTTGTATACACATCATGACCACTCACATATTGATCAGGATTGTGGTGTGAGCTCAATAAAGCCAATATACCTACAGTAGATCAAACTGGAGACTCTGGTGCTATGAAACTCCAGTGCTCAACATATCTATTCCTACTGCTGCCCTTTACAGTATATTCACCTTTCAAATCAGGGAGGAAAAAGTCTCAGTCAGAGATGTCAAAGATGATTAAAGATGCTAAGAGTAAAGTCATCCGAGCAAGACCGCAAAGGTATGAACGGACTGTGTTTCAGAGTCATCTCTGCATTCCTCTGGAATGCCTTAAAATAAAGTGACTGAAAAAGAAATAGATTACCCACATCACTTCATCCTACCTCCATAATGAAGTACTGTGTATCAATTTATCACACCCTGACAGGTCATGGTTTTAAAGAAACCTGGGAGTCTGAATTTGTTTTTGTTTTTTTGAGCTACTTTGCACCCTCTAGTGGTCAAAGTGCAAAATGCTGTTCCAAAGCCTTGACCAAACAAACACATTTCCCAAATAATCAGATCTGGAAGAGAAGCCCAGTAAGATTGTTATAGAAACTATAAGTCTAATTAGAAAAGAGGAATAAAAAAATCTATTATTTTATTCTATTATCTATTACTATATATATTATCAGAAGGAGCATCTTCAGAGGTGTATATACCATACGACCCCTAGAAAGTTCAGTTACAGTTACAAGCAGGAATGTTGATAACACCTTAACTACACTAAGGTGGCTGCAGTAAGTGATCATTATGTCAGAAGTATGTGAGAGAAAAGTGAAATATTTCCTTTGAAGATCAAGTCCATAATGTTGTTTTGTTTTGTTTTTTTTTAGTTCAAAGAACAGAATGACTCTGCAAGATGGGGAGAGAGAGGGAGAAAAAGAAAGAGAGAAAGAGGGGGTGACCAGCTGGATTGCCATGTAAATAGTTGCGAAGATAGGTAGAGCCTGGCTCCGTGCCAAGGGCCCTACAAAGGGCTTATAACATCTGTTTGAGGCTAAATCTCTGGTCTGTGTTGGAGAAAGAATAACACTCTCGCTCAGATGCAGTCTTTTCCGTGATCACGCAAAGACACTTTACATAATCAGTGTCTTGATTCAAAACTACGTAATTACATATGTTAACTCCATGATCTACCTATTTAAATCACTGCGGCCTTTAGACGCTGCTCAGAGGAAACCTTTGAAGAAGATCTCATTGATTCGCTGTTCATATTTAAGAATTGCTGTTTAAATCGGTTCAAGTTGTCCGCACTGTGATAACCCTGTTTTCATTCATTAACGCATCATACAGATCATACAGATATATACTTTATCATACACCTTGGGTCTTTTATCCATGTAGATTTTATCAGACATGGTAGGAAATGAAGCAAACCACAAATTGAAAGAAAAAAAAAAGCATCAAATTCCCAAGTGACCAAAAGCAAAATGTTCAAGTATGCTGAAGAAATTGCATTACTCGGGAAGAGCTTTTGGGGTCACATGACACAATCCATCCTCACCCTCTCACTCTCTCTATATATAAAACTAACACAAGAAACTAATTTGTATTACAAATGTTGGTTTAAGACAACGTTCCTCACCAACTGGTGGCTCGGCGAGAGATGGAACACTTTATTTTTTAAGAGCTTAAGGCAAAGCAAACACATTAATTAACACTATCTTTATGCAAGACAGCCAAGCTAAGCAGGCCCTTGAAACGTTACACCATTACCTAAATTCGCATACATCTGTCTGTGTCTTCACTCAGCCATGGGTGTGCGTGCCGCCTGGCTTTGACTGAGGCAGGGAGGACCACCTGCGTGAAAGGGGAGACCCAGCATGTTATGTCTCCGCAACGAAATAAAATAACACAGAACCCAGCTCTGCAAATAACTCTGTGCTGCGGATCATTTTTCTGGGCGCAGCCCCGATACAAAGGTAAAATAAGAACAGATGATATCATACGCCAGGACCGGAGGGAGAACATTTGCTTTCGAATGCACCATGGGTAGTGTTAAGTTCTTTGTAACAGAGGCGTTTAAAGATGGCATCCGCGGCTCAAGGCCACCTTCAATGCGGACTAGTGGCAGGTTATGGTATTGCATAGAAAATGCTAGAGATGAAATCTAGAACTGTTCTAATATAGTAATATTCAGTTTTACTTATATAGCCAGAACCATCAATTTTAGAACTGTAACTGTAATACACAGCTTGGCCAAATTGGTGGGCAGTTTTTGTGTAAAAAAAATAAAAATAAATAAATAAATATATATATAT
>JAQMYL010000002.1:11370391-11381211 GCA_030014365.1 Clarias pachynema | reverse complement strand
GGCCCTCCTGGCTGAGTGGCAGTAGTAGCCTTAATGTGGGAGGACTTGGACATGACGAAATTAGGGAGAAAATCAGGGGAAAGCCGTGGTCAAACCAAAGACATCAAGAATTAAAACGCAAATTGATAATGAAGGTTAAGATCAGAATTGAGCATTGCTTTTTTTCCCTTCATCATGCTTGAGTGAACAACACATTTTATTCATTCTGATGTTTGATGTGAACATTACCTAAAGCTCTTGACCTGTACCTGCACGGTCCTATGCTTCCTGCTACTTTCACATAACTGGCTGATCAATTAATGTGTTTCTAAAAAGGTTTTCAGTATATATAATTATTTCTCCAATGAATTTTATACCTAATTTTGGAACATTTTGGTCTTCTTGCATCTTTGCAGTTATCATTTCAGATTTGACAGAATTACCTAAAGGTGAATGTGAGGACAGGAATCAAGGACAGTGCAAGTCACAGCCCATGACTCATTTAAGTCCTTCCCTCACCTTAAGACTGAACTTAGTATCTTTCAAAAGGCATCAGTTGGTTATGTGAATGGAAATGGAATGGTGAATCGAGTAGGCTGAATGGTTGTCTCAATTTGTTTCCAGATTTCCTCCTGTTATTTTTAGGCAATAATTAGTGCACGCAACAGACTTAGGTCATCTGATGAACTAATGAACTAGAAGAATTTCAAGACCTCAACATGTTCCATACTATTTAAATAATCATGCATAAGGCATAAACTAATCTTGCTAAAATAAAATAGTACAATGCTAAGGTACAAACAAGAGAATAGAAAATATCTGTGGGAAGAAAGACATCAAGAATTAAAACGCAAATTGATAATGAAGGTTAAGATCAGAATTGAGCATTGCTTTTTTTCCTTTTCTCATGCTTGAGTGAACAACACTTGCTATCTTGCTTGCAAAATAGTTGTATGGTTACCAGAATGACCAGGTGTGTAACGTAAGCACAGTGTTCTTACTTAGCGTTGATGGGCTAATAAAAACAACTTCTGCTCTGTCTTAAGGATGTGCTTCATGCCATTCGGATAAATTAGGCCAGCGGCTGGGGATTTCCTAAAACAATAAACCTGCACCAGTTACTTTTAAATCATGCTCCTGGTTCAAGCCTTTTTATTTTTGGACTCCACAGTCCAACATGGATATGCTTCTGCTGCCAATGCCTAATTAAATCTGTCTTTGATTATATTACATCTCCAAAAAGACATGTAAGAACGCATGGCCTTCAACAGCATGCTCTGATCCTGCACAAGTCAGTGCCTGTTGAACATGGTGTATATCAAATTCACAGCTCCAAATCAAATTCTAAATCATTTCCAATGCTCCAAATGTTGTTAGAATTTCCTCTTTTTAAAAAACTATTCCCAGTATTTCCATGCAAAGATGACCTTTTTAAAACCAGTATAATGACATCGTTTCTCGTTCAATGAAAGACTGCAAATGCATATTATACTGAATCAGCAACAGCCTCGCAAATAAATGATGTACTATATATGTGTACTGTGTATGTGTGTATGTGTGTGTGTGTACAGTATATATAGATATGTATGTAGATATATATATTGTGGCTTTTTTTTTTTAATGGATGCCATCATGATGTTTTAGCCTCAAAAAATGGGTACCTCTGCCAGGAGGTTAAGACTTGTTCATAGATGAATTAATAAAATAATGACAGATCAGAAATTGTCATGTAAAATTGGAGCCTCTGAGCTCAGGCTACTCTCTTTGCGGAGTCCGATATGTTCTTTGTCCATGTGGGGTTTTCTCGGAGTCCTCCGCTTTCTTGGCACCAAAACAAAACAAAACATGAGAGTAGGTCTATGGAATGAGGTTAAATTGCCTGTATGTGCTTGTAACTATGTTATATTACTATGTGATATACTCACTCACTCACTCACTCATCGTCTATACCGCTTTATCCTGTATTCAGGGTCACAGGGGGCCTGGAGACTATTCCAGGAGACTTAGGGCACGAGGCGGGGTACACCCTGCACAGGGTGCGAATCCATCACAGGGCAAACACACACACACACACACACTACGGGCAATTTGGGAATGCCAATTAACCTAACCTACATGTCTTTGGACTGTTGGAGGAAACTGGAGTACCCGGAGGAAACCCATAAAGCACTGAGAGAACAAGCAAACCCTGAGGTGGGAATCGAACTCTCAACCATGAAGGTATATATATATATATATAGAGAGAGAGAGAGAGAGAGAGAGAGAGAGTGACTATAGCCCTGTAATCTGTATACACTTTGCAGTTCTTATTTCAAATGCTTGCGTTATGCACGTTATGAAATTCCGTCTGCTTCTCGGTCCAGACATTCCCAGCATCGGTCAACTTTAATAAAACACGTCATTACTCCGACCCCACATCCCCCCAAAGCCCCCTCCCACCATTTCTTTTAAGGCTAGAGTATGGGAAGACTGGGGGAGACACGGCGCTGTAGGGAGAAGATCGGGAAGCACCTGCTGTCAGGGAGGTGGAGAAAAAGTATCATTAAAAGCAAAAAAAAAAAAAAAAGAAGGGAAAATCCCAAATTTCGGTTTCTTAAGTGACTCGAAACTTTGCGCCATCAAGCCAAGTGCTTGAGCGCGTCTGTCTGATGTGTGTGTGTGTGTGTGAAGTTCACATGCTGAGGGGCTGCAGGCAGCACTGAGAGCGATGTGCGTGCGCGGACACTCGGTCCAGCAGCCGTTACGCATGAGCGCATTCATACTTGTGTATGAACCCGTTTCCCCTTTTTGCTGTTGCTGAGGTAGAATAGTAGCTACAGCTCGCGCGCGCAACGGCGCACACACACGCCAAAAAGAAAAAAAGAAACATCTTGTAGTCACGCGCGTGTTTCTGCGTGCGGCACGCAAATTGGCGCGCGCAAAAGAAGGGATGCCGGTCAGGCGTGGCTTGGGGTTGTTGAATATCCGAGCTGATAATGCACGGGGAGCATGTATATAAAGAGGCTGATTGGAGACGATAAGCGGGCATCAGCGAGTCGCGAATAGCGAGGGGAGCGCGGATGAAGCTGAGCTCGTGCGCGGCCACGTGCTGACTTTCTGAATCGGGTCACATTGACGGCGCGCACCATGACGGAGGTCGGCGGATTCTTCGGCACCATCGATCTGGATTTACCGACTTTCACGGCGCTCGGGAACACGCCGCTGTCCGACTCGCCGGCCGGGTTGAACGAGCGCCTGGGGCTGATCGAGGGCAGACTGCGGCGCGGCTCACTCACGGACTTCGATCATCTCAAAGGCTTCCTGCGCAGGAGGCAACTGTACTGCAGGATCGGCTTTCAGCTGGAGATCTTCCCCAACGGCACAGTGCACGGCACCAGGCAGGATCACAGCAGATTCGGTGAGGAACACCACACACACACACAAACACACACACACACACACACGGTTTCCTTCGGAGCCACAGAGCTGCACTTTGGTGCACCTGTCAGTGTCACTTCTTTGTATTATGCCTCATTTATTGCATTATGCCAACTGCTGAACATTTTTTAACTGTATATATGCGTATATACAGTATATAACAAAATCCTTTATGTGCTGTGCATCAGTGCACGTTATACACTGTAGCTTAATATAAAATGTATTTTACATGCACATGATGCATGTCTCTCTCTCTCTCTCTCTCTCTCTCTCTATATATATATATATATATAGTATAAGATGTATAAATGAACTGCAGACTTTTCCAGACTTTCGGGTGTTGTATTATACTATATAAACTGACATATTGGACTCGTAAGGATATACAGCATGTATGTTTCAATATATATTCTACTTATCATTTGTGCATGCAGATTCTTCCTTTTATTTATTTAACGTATATAACTGTAAAGAACATTAATTATATATAGTAATAAGTAAAATGACATTTAATGTACAGTACTAATGTATATCAGGAAAAAAAGGAAATAGTATGATATATATATATATAATATTAATATAATATGAATAATAATATGATGTTCATCAATATATAACATAAAGCAATGAGTCTAGTATTAAAATATTTATACAAGTTTTTCTTTTCCTGAAGCATGTATACATTTTTCGGACTCTGTGTATATATATATAGTGAGAATCTGAATCCTGCTATACATATGTTTAAATATGTGATATAAATATTATACATTATATTATAAACCTTGAATTAGCTTGAATTCCATGTCAGTTGTGTTACAGTGCCAGTATCTAAGGTGCAACAGTGCATGTTGATCTCTCTCTCTCTCTCTCTCTATCTCTCGTGTTCTCGTTCTCTATACCACCCACCAACTCGAAGCCCGGACCTCCACATCTCTATCTCACGCAGCTCTAATTGTCTGTGCTGAGTCGCAGGTGTCTCTCTTTAGTCAAAAACAAGCAAGGGCTGTTTTTTTTCTGCGCCAACTTGTACAATGGGACGTCGGCTGAGTTGAGTGCGCTCACACACGTTGCTAATTATACCTCTAATATAAATCATTCAAGGAGTGGTTAGTATAAAAGTGGTAAACAAATGAGGTCAGGGCACAGACATGTGCGTTCAACAGCTATTGTGCAGGTGCAGCCTTGCTCAGGAGGCTGGAATAGCTCTAAATTAAAGCATGACCACTGTGGAATCCAAAGAAGTTTAATGCTTGTTTTTCTCAGCCAAAACAAGCGGTTTTATTGGATTGAGTGTACGGTGTGCATGTTTCTGGCATCTCCTGATCTGCAAATTCAAGGCAGGCATGGTACGAGCGGGCCATGGCTTTGATTAAATGCAAATATGAAACGTGAATGGTCTTGATTAGCATCCAGAGGTTCTGTGTCCTCTTCAAACTTGACTGCCATTTTCGTAACTGATCCATGTTGATTTGTAAAGCAGTAGAGGTGTCTGGTGGAATTTTTGATTTAATGATCACATGATATCTTTTTTTTTTTTTTTTTAAAGCTATTTCAATAATACGTTCAAGAATGTATCAAAAATCTGTATCAGTTTTGGCTGGTGATTTCATTAGCAAGTAATATTTCCAAGCAAAAAGATGAAGTTTTTTTTTACTTGACACATAACCCTGTTTGCTTGTGAATAGATTTACCACCATGCAGCTCCTGGGTGAGTTTAAGTTTCTGCACCAGCACCGTCTGTCTTGCTTGTATTCCCTGTGTGTACATGCTGGTTTCTCCAGTTCCCTCCTAAAACATACTAGATGGATTGGCAAACCTAAATGGCCTTTACTGTACTTGTGAATGTGCACATGTGTATATTGTATGGTGCCCTTCCACAGTGTTTCCCAAATCATGCTCAGTGGGGTAGAATCTGGCTCCACTTCAATCCTGACCAGTATAAAGCAGTTACTAAAGATGATTAAATGTCAGCCTGTGAAAGGAATTGGTTGTCTCCTATATTACTTATACTCTTATTTTTCTTAATGGTTTATTCAGTTAACCTCATCTCTGTAACTCCTACATGGCTACTCATAAAGTGCATTCATATCAGAGCTGTAAAAGAGCATAGTCCCCATCCCATGTATCGTCACAGTAGTGAAGACCATTGTCTCCATCAACCTCCAGGTTCTCCATCCTCCAAACCCAAAAACCAGAGACACAAGCTGACGTACTAGCCAGTAATGTATTCCTTTATTGAAGCAATCTCTTCAGGGACTATGGACCCTGATGAGACCTGGGTAGTGTTACTGTAATGGTTCATACGTCTGGTTCTTTACATCCATTAACAGGTTCATCATGTTTCTATAATGCAAAGCCAACGTCCAAAAAAAACAAAGGGTGCCATTTTTCTACTTCAAGAACAGCTCTCATCGTGATGTCCGTTCTGTTCATATGGCGTACATCATAAATACATCTTTGGGACTAATGCTTAGATGTACTGAAGTCTGGTCATTGTCTCATCAGAGTTTCTCTATGGCAGGTATCCTGGAGTTCATTAGTCTGGCTGTGGGGCTGGTCAGCATAAGAGGGGTAGATGCCGGACTTTATCTGGGAATGAATGAAAAAGGAGAGCTCTATGGGTCGGTAAGTCTAACCTACACAAACCCCAGAACCACTCGAGCAGGCACCTGCATGAGCACACACCTGCACCCATGAGCTTTGAGTTTTCATGTTTGTACAATGGGACGGCAGCCAACAGTATAACTACAGTCCTAGTTAAGAGGATAGCTATCAGTTCACCGGCCCTTAATCTCAAGTCTGTTTCCCATATGATGCAGACGTGAAAAACACCAATCCAGACAAAACAGGCAGCGTTTCCAGCACTGCGTATCACGCCATTTCTCTGACATCAGACAGAGCTGGAACAGCACCAGGGGCCCCTGAGAGCAAAAACAGTCGGCCTGTTCGAGTTACCTTGTTTTTGTCTTCTGAAGTTGAGAAAGACATGAGAAAGACCCTCGCAGAAAGCACCATGAATCCTAAATTAGAAGGATAGCCTCTTCATTTTGCTTCATAGTCACTAAAATATTTACATATTTCTTGGATATACACAAAGCACTGAGTACACACACACATATTAGCGATATATGGTCTGTGAGTGCTCTCAGTTTCTTGTATATTCCCACACAGGGAAAGTGCTTTACTTCAGTCGAGTGCTCAAATGGTAACAGAGACCAGGTTGGGCTACGAACCGAGTCACGTCGCGTGTGCTGGTGGCGTGCACAAAACACCATTTATAGGAAACTCTTCTGTCTTCCTGCCACACAGGCCCTCTGCATGACTGTGGGAGAAACATGCTATCAGATTTCCCCCCCAGATAATAAACCAGGGCCCTCGACAAGTGTCTGTGGATCTTGAGAATCAGAGTGGGCTTATTACAAGACAGGGAGAGAGGAAAAATGACTTCACATGTAACACGAGAACGCCTTATTAAAATCACTGCAGTCACAGGTTAATTCACAAACTGTGCTGGAAACTGCACAGACACAAGCAACGTTTCTCAGGCAGGATGGAGGTGTAGGAGGATTGATGCTTGTGTTTATAAACTGTGAAAGGCTTCCTGGCTAAATGAATTGAAAAAATAATTGATTTGAATGCTAAAGTAGCAGCTCGTATGATTTAATGCACCCTATGCTAATCTGCGCCACTTAATTCACTTCACTAAGAGCACGATTATTGGGTTTAGACTTCAGAAGTGTTCACTGGTGTTAGACATTAGCTTAGAATATTCTATTCCATGTCAATTGCAATAAGTTTTATTTAACTGCAAATATCAGCACCCAGTCACTGGGTCATTTAATTCAAATGAAATATTATATATCATATATATAATTTCTACATATCACTATGTTTATCCTGGCCCACATCTGACCAACTCAACTTAAGAATTTAATGCAATTTGTTTAAGCAACTTCTACAATGTCCAGCCACCTTCGCTGGTCCAAGTGAGCCGCCTTAATACTGACACTTGAGCTAGAGCCATTGCATGACTGCTTTTTTGGCAGGAAACCTGATGTAAACCCCAGTGCGCTCCATTGTTCTCAGCATCGCACTCAGCCAGCGTAGGTTCACCTGCTGAACCCCGAAGCGATCGCTCATTTAGTCCTGTCAGTGGTGTGGTAGTAGCAGGCCACACAGGAGTTTTCTCTGGCTGCTGTATGTGTGCATGTAAGCTGGGGTGGTTGCGTCAAATAGATCGAAAGGTTAACAGGTCCAAAGAGCTAACACGCTAGCTGCGATGAATTCCTACAACAGGCACCTGTTGCACAACATCAAACACTTGCCATGTTGGGGAAAACAGTTAAAGTGCTGCTTTTCTCACCTTTAAGGAAGTTACTTGTATAGTTGTATTCAAATCAGCAGGGACTGTTGTTGCCTGGACAATGGCGTCTCTTCTAACTCGGGTCAAGAAGGCTTTAGAACCATGAACTTATCTGAGTGAACATCATAAAACTGAGAGTGATAGATTTGTTCTTTTCCCAGCAGTTTCCAAGTCTAAAGTCTCATTAACTGTGAAACTCTGAAACCTGTTCTTATAAACTGCAATACAATCATCTTGTCTTTGGCTTTCTTGCAGAAAAAGCTGACGGCAGAGTGTGTCTTCCGTGAGCAGTTCGAAGAGAACTGGTACAACACTTACGCCTCGACGCTGTACAAACACAACGATCCCGAGAGGTACTACTACGTGGCCTTGAACAAGGACGGTTCACCTCGAGAAGGCAGCAGGACTAAAAAGCATCAGAAGTTGACCCACTTCCTGCCCAGGCCAGTGGAGATCGAGAAGATCGCCCAAGCGTACAGGGATTTGTTCCAGCACAGGTGACCAAAAGTCCAGCCAGGACTGGAGGAGCGAGGAGGGGTGAACGGGGAATCTGCGAGAAACTTAAGGTTTTTACGGAGACCGTCCTTTTCTTCCCTCACGACTGTTTAGATTTGCCTTCTGGTCCAACGCAAGGAGTCCCTCTCCAGCAGTGACTGAGATAAACAGTACGTGTGTGTTCCTGGATGGATCTGTTTCCTCTCCTTAATGGGTTTCAAACCACAGTGCAGAGAGGACATTCCTCTATCCGCCACCAGTGCCAAGAGGTTTCTAAGGGAGAGGTGTTGACTTCAGGGGCCTTGTGGTGTCATGCAACCACCTCATCCTCAGATAACTTAGTCGCTAAAAAAAAAAAAAGAAAGAAGAAATTCCTGAGGAACCACTCATGATGGAAAGAACCACTTGTGAGCTATGCTCCAGATTTGGTGCTGGCCATTTCAGAACGTCTTAAACATTTGCCAGGGTGAAACTCGGATGCTTGTCACTTCTAGCAACAATAGCACCATTGAACTCAAGCACAGGCGCTAATCCCACTGCGAGTGTCTTTGTAAACCCATGCTCACCTTTATAAGGCGGTAGGCATGCCCAGTGAGCTTCGCTAAAGGACCATGGTGCTGATCCTATGGTGAAAGCAAATAATTACGGGAACTTTTATCTAGGTGGACGAGGACAATTTCTTTAAAAAAATAAAAATAAAAATACAGTGGCATCTCACTAAGAGACACATCTTTTTTTATATTTATATATACAGTATATATATATATACAAATGTATATTTATGGACACTTGGTGAGACAAGTGAGAGGTACTGCTAAGTAATAAAACTGGCAAACTTATGGAAACAATCACTAATAAAAAACCAAACCATTAAAGACTTCAGGGTTTTTTTAAGATAAAGGCCTAAAAGACCACCAAAGAGGAACGAACACCTGTCAGGACAGAGTGGAAAAGACCATCTCCAGTGTGAAACACGGAGATAAATTAGCACTTAGAGAATCCACTCTGTGATTTCACTCCTTTTCCTTTGAAGGTTCTGGAAAAGTCTGCTTGTTGACAGATTAAAAAAAAAAAAAAAACGAAAGCACACACTAGGGGAAACAAAGGAATGATATTTCTATTGAATCCTGGGAAAAGCTATGGCATATGAGGAAAGGTTGAACCGACAAGGTGTGAAGTGTAATGTAAGGCTGTCAGGAACATTCTTAACAATGTAAGTGACAAGTGTAAATATGGATGAACCTATTTATAAGATGTACATTGTATTTATTTTCTACATATAATGTAATTCTAAATCTTTATATGAATATATATTTATTTATTTCAAAAAGTCTCTATTTTGTAATGAACTTGAAATGATAAGAATTGTAGATTCTACTGAAAGTATACAAAAGGGTTTGACATGAATGAACGACAATAAAATTGTCCTGCTATTGATTGCTCGCTGCGAGTGACTGTTTCTGCTTACAGATAAAACGTTTCTCTGATAATTAAAATGTTCTGTGGAGAACTATCGGGGTCGGTTTGTTCATTGCACCGAAATAAATTTCTTCGGGAAAAATCCAGCACTGAGGATAGAAATGCCTGAAAGAGCAACGGCTATTAATCTAAGAGGAGGCATGTCAGAGCTGCGCAGTTACACAAAATACCTTCAGCGCAGATCACAGCCGCTACACCAGGGATGAAAGTCCATCTGATAAATGCCTACTGCTCCAGAGAATGTGAATTCCAGAGCAGAGCTGCAGCCCTGCGTAATCAATCTCTATGGAGATGTGGATGATGGCTGATGATGTAAAGAGACCGTGCTTGGCTTGAGACACCTATGAGAAAGTTCTCCCAAAACAGCCTGCTGAGGCATAAATCAAAAGTGTGTAGCAAGTAAAACAATGAAAGGTAGGTCGCTGTTTGACAAAACCTGCTGAAAAATAGGGCCTGGTGCACGAGAACAACGATTTGTAATAAAACGTTCCCTCCAAATAGATCCAGCGTGTTTTTCGTTTGGCGAAAAGCACTGAAATCCTGGAACGAGATACGGATAATCTGTGAGAAATATGATCAATGATATGATCTGCTTCGAAATTGGCACGGCCACGCTTGGATACTTTTAACATTAATGCATATTCACGCACCATGAGATCAGCAGCGGAGCCGAAGTACACAGATGAGGGGAACAGCTGCCTAGTGGCCAGGAGGAATGTGCTGCACATGTAGCCTAGTGGTAATCTCTGTATAGGAAAGATGGGATCAACATTTCAACATCTGCAATAGTTGTAATGTTTCACTCTTTTTGTGAGCTGTGAATGCGCGCGTCCCTGGGGGAAGGAGGAGAGGCGGGAAAGGGGGGGTAGGGGTTGTTCGCGAGGGCCAAATGGAGAACCGAAAGACCCCGAGTGGAAGAAATCCTGGCAAAGGAAAGATAGGAATGTACAGAAGAGGTGTTGCAGATGAAGGAGGGATGCTCCGTGTGCTGAGACTACAAAAGTCTGAGTCGAGTCTCAAGTATTTACTCGTGCAATTTTACAACTTGATTTGTTAGCCACAGATGTTTTTACTGTTTATATATATA
>JAQMYL010000002.1:11311744-11324877 GCA_030014365.1 Clarias pachynema | reverse complement strand
ATTCCATACAAACTTAAATAATTCTTTTGATTGTGTAAAGCTGCTTTGAGGCAATGACAATTGCTAAAAGCACTATACAAATAAAATTGAATTGAATTGACCCCAAAACTCAAGATGATTTTACACCTCTGTTCTTTTTTTTTTGTTGTTGTTTTTTTAGCAGACTCACCTGCACTGTTCATCCATCCCGTCGTCATCCTTACTGATGTCATCACTCATGTAAAACTTGAAACAAGACTGGAAGGAAAACAAAGTGTTAATCCCAACGCCTCAGACACACCGTAAACATCAGTGCCATGCTGATGCTTGGACTAAGCTGTGGGATATTTACTTTGCAAAGAAGAACTTTGAGTACAGGATGCTGATACACAGAGTCCCTCTGGAAATGATTGACTTGCTGCCCACACGCAGTGCAATTAACTCTTGAGCACCTAATCTCTTGAAGATGCTCCGCTGGGCAAAAGAGGGAAAAGAAAAAAGAAAAAAAAAAACACAAATAAAGCAAAAGAAAAAAAAACACCACGAACAGACGAGTCTCTGAACTAGTGACTCACAAGGACGCCTCCTTTGACCCTCTTCTTTGACTTTGCTCCCTCCTTTGTTACGAAACTCGGGGCCTTTGAATTCATCTTTCCCTTCATTGTTGACGGGTTCTGGCTTCACTACAACTACATCTGCACAGAGTAAACAACGCAGTCGGGTAAACACACATGTCTACAGCAGACTGTGCATCTGTCCATCATCCGTGTAAGAGCTCTTACCTTCTGGGATCTCGTCTATTTCACCAGTGCCATCGTTTGCACTTTCAGCCACACACTCTTGCTCACATTCATCGGCTGACTCGGGCTCGTTCACGACTGTATGCTTTGTTACAACGGCAGGTTTCCTGAAATAACCAGGAAAAAAGAGAGAATATCAAGAAGTTTATCAGCCATGGCTATTAAAAGTATTTACTTAATCTAGATCATTTAAATGCTCAACACTCATATTTTGCTATAATGAAATCAAAATATCCTTATTGTTGTTTTGAAGTCATTCGAGTAACTTTGGAATTTGATTGATCCATTATTGAATTTTCCATTAGAGAAGCTCTAAAAATGTTTCACTGTGTTTTAAATAGTGGCTTTATTTTAAAGTGCACATTGTAATAGGTTGCTACAATATGTTAAAAATGTGATGGTGTAGTTTCCCCATGTATTAAAGGGATAGTCTTTTTTTTCCCCCTCTTTTTTTTTTTTTTTTTTTTTTTTGTCTGTCTGAAATCAAAATTGATGTGCATAGAAATTTTCCTGCTCTGCACACGGCTCTTAATTCCAGATCCCTCATTCCGCAAAAAAGTTCTTCTACAAATGTAACTCTTTTCATCTTTTCAGGACTTTGGAGGACACCTGAGACGTGTATTAACTTGTTAACGCAATAATGAAATATTGGGGTGTCCAATTTCCAGTCACAATGAGGCTGCAACGTTTTAACCAATCAGGAGCAAACCTGAGCTTTCTTTATAATGTGAACAGAGTTCAGGCTAAACTCACCTTTTGGAGCGCGGCGTGGCCTTCGGGAGGTCAGTCGAACAGCTGGGCTGTAAAACATTTTGAAATTCTTTTTCAAAACCACACTGAATTAATCCATAGAGAAACTGTATGGACGCTGGATATAATCCTAACATATCAGATATCAGCTCGAAAAACGCTTCCAACTGATTTTTATAAATCACTTGGCACCGTTCTAAACTTATCTGGGTTATGTACATACCTTTTCCATTATTTCATCATTAACATTTGATTCAGTGGAGGCCATGTTACCTGAAATGAAAAGCAATATAAAGACAAAATGAAGACACTTTCATGCTAAACCAGCAATATATTAAGGAAGCCATAACTTTGCCTATTATTAGATATGCAAGCAGTCTCAATCCTGCTTTAAACATCTATTTAAATGACGCAGAGGGGAAGGGTTCATGGGTAAACGTGGCAAATTTAATGTTAGTTTCTTAGACCGATGTCTTTTATTTTTTTTTAAATCTTCCTAATTATAAAACTGAGAAAACGTATCCCAGTGTTTCCTGTTGTAAAATAGATTTTTTTCTTTTTAGCAAACTACAACCATGTTGTCACAGATTGACATTTACAGAAGACTTCAAGCACAGTACAGTGATGAGACCTTTGGCTGCAGTAAAACATTTGAACATTCCCGTGAACATGCAGCGAGTGGAATGTTTGATCCTTGAAAAACGCTAGGTAGCTTGCTTGTCAACTAGCAGAAAACAGACATCTGTCTGTGTGTACAGTTCCCACAATCAATCATTCACAAACACTACTTGTACATTACAGGAGTTATTTCCACATCCCACGTACAATCCTGACCTCACTCCATACATGTTTGAGCCATTAAAGTAGTTCCTGGGAGGCCGACAATTCAGATGTAGACCAGGCAGGCTGATCAAAAATATTGCGAAAACTTTCTATAATACCCAAGCACTAGAGAAACGCTGGGATTTTAGTGTATGCAGGGGATTACATAGAAAACTTAAGGGAATTTTTACTTTAATAACTGCATTCTGCAAGTCCATAAGTCCCAGTTTGAGTTGAACACCCTCCCCATATAAAACAGCAGTTTAATGCATATACATTATGATGACTGATGTATTATTTTTACTTTCTTCTCCCACTGTACATGCAGGGTAGGAGATGTAAACCAAAGCAACTTAAAAAAGAAAGAAAATATTCTGTGTTTGAATGGATCACAAATTTAAACAAGAGTTAAAGCAAAGTGCGTAAAACAAAAGAAAACTGCTCAGTCAGCTGCTGAATAAAGATGAGGTTAAAACGCTTCTCAAATGCTTTGTGAGAATCCACCCAGGATATAATTAATCATACAAGGCTTATTTCTCCCCCATCACTTTTCAAGACATCATTATGAACATCTTATTTACGGTTCATTATTCCTACAGTAAAATGTGGAAGGTTGTGAATTATGGCAGTTTTCAGCCTATTGTTTAGGTGGTTCCAGAGGACAAGTTCTCGTTATGTGAAGCTAAAAATACTTTCCAGCCATGCAATGTCCTGACATGCACACAAGTATAAAACCCCATACACACCAGCGTTCCAAAGCAAACACGCAATCTAAACAACACCTTCAACCACTAGTAACTGGTACTGGTAACTCTTACCACTGGAGATTTCATTAACTTGAGATGCAGCGGGTTCTTCCTCTGGACAATGATCCAAGTATTCATGGAGTTTTGTCACCAAAGCAGTCAGCTTGCTGGGTCTAAATGATAAAGATAAAAATGTGAATGTTTAATTAAAATAATATTACAAGGAAAAAAAGTAAACCAATCACACACAGTTAAGCATGTTTTTATCATTTTTCCAAAATGTATGGTAAATAAATAATGCTGAAGGCCATGAAACACTTTTTTAAGGAGGTCATTAAAAAAAAGAAGGTTAAGATTTTTTTTAAGCTAAACATTTATCATGTAATTAAATGTAAACAATAGCTCCAACAACAGACTATTTTATATTAACACCACAAAATGTTCATTTTAAAAACTTACTGACAGAAATAAGTCATTATATTAACCGCTTATTTTTTATATTCTTATTGTAACTCTCTACAACACAACTGCCAGTGGGAAAGCATACATGTTTAAAAGTCACTTTTTAATTTGAAAGTCTTAAGTTGCCTTACAAACGCATACTGCGCCTATTAGTAGGCATAGACCTAGCACATACTGTACAGTACCTGAGCGAGAAACCACAAAGAGCATCTCTCGCAATGCATACACATAGCTCGGGCTCGCTCCCAAATAGAAGACTATTACCTTCACAAGTGCCCTACAATAGAAAATGACAGAAACCGGCTTTGACGCCCTACTTAGTGCACTACGTCTGCTAAGAGCAAGTATATGGAACTCAGCAGTCAGTTCGACAGTTAGTAGCAATTAATTAAAGGCTGCATTGAACTAGTCGGTTGATTGGGGAAAAAATAAAATAAAACCATGACTTTAAACACCGAACAACTATTTTGTGTGTGTGTGTGTGTTGAACAGATTATATGGATTGGGCAGGGTTTTTAGCACTATGCTAATCACGGAATGGAAAAAAATAGCTATCATTAGGTAGCAGGATAATTCTATAGAACTTATTCGTGGCAGTCAAATAAGGTTTCACGTGTTAGGACAAATGTGGGTAATTGAATTAACAAGAAGGTGGGATTTTGGGAAAATAAGTCCTTAGTGTTGGTTAAAATGGACTTCGTGGGAAGGCCTTTTTCTCCCGGCACGAAGCCGGCGCGCGCGCGAGCGACACGCATTAATCCTGTTTCTGACCGGATGTGCGCGAGACCCTGATGGATAACGTGCAGGAAAAGTCGAAGTCTGTCACGGTCTTATAACACGCGCTGCTCAAAATGCACGGAGGGTGCACGTAACGTTAGTCTCTCTCTCTCACACACACACTCTCTCTTTTTCTCTAGCTCTCTCTAACCCCCTCCCCACACACGCACCTGCAAGAAGAATTCTCACCCGTGCTGAAACAATTCAAAATTTCCCTCCGTGATCCGGCTCGGTTTTTGACGTGTGTGTGTGTGTACACTCGCGCCGCTCGGCTCCCTATGACAGCCCGGTAACACCGCTGGATCTCCACGGCACAGAGCCGAGCACACAAAGCAAGAGCGCCATCTTGCCGGATGACTCTGGCGCGCTAAAATGGCGCAGGCTGCGCTAATCAGGGCGCTGGACACCAAGCACTCCGGTTTCACCCGGTGTAGAAGCGATTTCATAAAACAAATGGAAATAATAAATAAGAATATACAGAAACGTATATACGTTTGCAGTAAAACAGCTCCTCGTCTCATTATTATTAATGTGATGAGTTACAACATTATCATCCGACTACAACAGACACAAGTAGCGGATTCACCGGCAGCCCTGACACACACACACTCACTTCATGACACCGTTTAATTCATAATTGAGCCAGACAACAATCTGTTTATTTTATAAACGGCTCGTCTTCCCGCTTCGTTAATAATAATAATAATAAAAGGAACCATAATTAATGACACCGGCGCCATTCCAGAATGTTTATGTATTTATATTCATATATATAACGTTATGGACGTTACCATAGCACCGCACTTCCTAAAACATTTAAAGAAAAACACATGACACACTCATCGGTGTATTCAGCAAACTGTGTTTAAACGCACAGATATCATACACACACTCCTGAGTGCGCGTGTCGGGCCTAACTCTGTGCAGTAGCACCGGTTTCTGACCACAGTCTAGTCTTACACCAACACACACACACACACACCAAACCGAAAGCAGGAACACCCGCACCTGTGTGCGTACATACCTGCCGCTTTCGGTGCTCATTTCCTTAGACTAAAGATCACGCAAGATCTCATCATCTCCGGAGACAAGCAACTGATGTTCGCTTCTGCCGTAAAAATGTGAAAGGAGGAAAAAAAAAACGTAGCTACCCAGTGAAATCAAACAAAGCAAGGCGCCATGTTTTCCGACAGGACGAGACGCGCTGATTGGCTCGCGCCGCTCAAACCAGGAAGTGAATCCTATTGGCTGGACAATAACAGCGACGCAACGCGGTGCTCGCGACTCGACCCCGAACAGCGCCGAGCTACACATGCACCTCAGTGTAGTGAACGAGCGAGTAGGGACCCTAAAGAATAAAACGGTTTGTGCACTATATAAAAGTATGGAAATGACTTTAAACTACACTATATATAATGGCATCAACTATTTACTTTTTCTGGTCCGAGTTATTTTCCCCCTTAGCATATGGTTCTCTTCATCTTTACTAAATTCTAAGTACTGTACTTTACAAAAACAGGTGGGGTAGTGCTTAGTGGCCCTGCAACTCCAGGATCAAGGGTTCAATTCGTGTGTGAGAGAGAGAGAGAGAGAGTGTGTGTATGGAGTTTGCATGTTCTCCTTATGTTGGGTGGGTTTCCTCCTGTTTTCTCTCAGGGTCCAAAGACATCCAGATTAGTTTAAGTGGAGTCTCCAGTGTTAGGCTCCAGGCCCCCCAATAACATAATGTACACATGATAAGCGCTACAGAAGACGAAATTTAAAAAATAAATAATAAATACTATATGCAAAGTAAGAAGTACACATTTTTATTTAAACAGAATTAACAAAAACAATAGGGTTCATTTACAATACACTGCCATGTTTTATTGTCAATCACTGAAAACTTAGACGAAAGCTCTTCTCCTGCTCCTTACTGCGGCTCTCGCACAGCTTGGACACCTCCTCCACACGCCTTTGGAGCAAAACTGCGCATTGAAAATAGGCATTAGGGAACACCAAACACAGCCTTTCACAATATAACGCTTCAAAAGTACGCAAAATATCTGACCAGAGTTCTGCTCGACCCACTGCAGAGAGTCCATATGTGCGTTGAGGATTTTGCAGATCTGCTGGAGCTGAAATGGTAAGAACCAAGACAGAAGACAGTGGAACACTAATGTTAAAGTAAACTATATAAACAAGAATTAAGAGTACATTAAATAAAAATACTAAATTACATTTCTCCATCCAAGGATTAAAAATTCACATTGTGTGAAACTGAAGTAACAATTTATATTGAAAGCATAAAAGCTGAAAACTAACTTCATTAAAAGAGGAAATTCAACCCAACCACCAAACACTACAGTGAAGTGAGAAAGTTATTTAAAATTTTTTTTAAATATCTATTCCCGAATATACAAATGAATGACCGTTTCTAAGAATTACAGAAGATGCGGTCAAAAGAAGGCATTCATGTCTGACCCTGCCATTGCTGGTAGGTTTTTGTTTAGTTGTTAGGTCCAGAGCTTTAGTTATACTTCAGAATAAGGAAAGACGTAATCTCTGTAACCTTCACCATGGCATGGCTGTTGGTGCCCAATGGTAATGGTATGTAAATTGTATACGGAACGGACTCTCTACTCACAATTGTGCAAAAAACAAAACACACCAAATGAGCAGAGGCTCCTCAGGCTCAAACACCTTGCTGAAGATAAAGATCTGGTTTGAACTGAGGGGAAATCTATAGCAATTCACATGACCACCCTTTACAACAGTGTGGAGCAGAAAAGCATTTCAGAAACCTTGAGGGGGTAAACGACAATTCAGAAGCCTACAACAGGTCCTACACATGTCAGACTCGCATTCTTATTCTTGCATATCTTGAATCCAGACTGTGGGAGTGAAACGTGATGTGGTTTTCTGCTGTTGTAGGCTATCCACCTAAAGGTTTAATGCATTGTATTTTGGATGGACTGTGATATGTCATATATATATATATTTACCACAAAACATTTCTATATTAAATAAGTTGGACTGCATGTAACACGGCTGTGCCACAGACGGTGGCAAGAAACAGAATGAAGGAGGAAGTGGGTAGATTCTATGAATATGCAATTAGGAAATCTGGCCAACCCTACAAAGACACACCTGTCCAACACCTGTTCCTGGTGCTCGATAACAATCCACATATAGCTATAGGATGTATTAAAAAATGTGCTAACATTCCTGCTCACATGTTCAGTCACCTTACTGCAGTGACAATGTTCAGTCCAAACATATTCACAGGAATAACAGCTATAAATGTGCTTTATATGGTATAGGATAAGTGAGGAGTAAAATATATACCGGGTCACTTGTGTCAGCCATCCCGTTGGACGTGTTGAGATGCTCAATGATCTCCTTCAGATCTTGGGACATTCTCTTCAGCTGAGCATCAACATTTTCTGCCAGTTTATACCTTCAAAAGACAAGCATTTTAAAAAGCAGCACAGAATGGAGTAATCAAAAATAGTAATCATTAAATTCTTAGCTTTACTAACAGAATATTGTTGGTAGTAATGTTCATTTTTTCCATTCATTCACTCTGCTATATCAAAGAGGATAGTGTGATGAATGATTTAATATACACCAATCAGCCACACCGATAACAATAACACATTAAAACAGGTTCCTTTTGTGCCATCGGGGCAGTTCTGGCCCCTTTGGGTGTGGCGACCACAGAGCTTCTGGGGGGGCAGAGGGGTACCAGTAACGTACCAGGGCGTTGTCAACAGATCATTTGGATGCTGTGGGTTGCAGGGTGGGGCCTCCATGGATCAGAGATACTTGTAAGGGTGTTCAATCGGATTGCGATCTGGGGAATTTAGAGGCCAGGTTGGCAGCCTTGAACTCTTTGTCTGCTGTTCAGCAAGTGTGACCCTGGGTGTTCTGGCGCATTTCTATTATAACCAGCATTGGATTTCTTCTGTGGTCTGTACTGCATATGCTTTTCTCTGGGATCGGACTGGACAGGCTGGCCTTTGGTCCCTGAGGTCAAGGGTGAGCCTTGAATGTGAACATGATGTCACCATAATGATCACTTCACCTGTCCATGGTCATAATGTTATGGCTGATCGGCGTTCTCCAAGAACATGGGATTTATTTATAGTAAATCTCATTAACATTTCCTGCCCTCCGATTTCTACTAGACGAGATGTTGCTGAAACAAAATAGTAAATTTGAAGACAAATTTGTGCTTCCGTTTATCAGATTATCATAACGTTTATCAACCTGTAAAACATTCCAGCCACAATTGATTTCTAGCAGTATTCAGCCTAATCTGTACATGTGAACACATTCGGATTGACCTTTCCAAAAAAGTAGGAAAAAAAAAAACCATCACTTCTTCGTGTCTCATTTTCATTTGCATGCAAAGAAATGCAAATCATTACAAGGATTTGGAAATCTAATATTTGTTTACGTTCTCTCCCGCTCCTCATCGGCATTCTGCATATAGATGGTTCCACTTTGCTCTTTCACCGACTCCTCCAAGGGAGCGAGAAGATCCTCCAGCTCTTTTTGCTGAGACAGAATGAAGTCTAACTCCTGATCAAGCCTGAAGAAAGAATAGAAATCACACAAGACCTTTAGACTTTAATTCGTCTCCAAATATGCCGTAATGGATCACATATGCTAACTCAGGCAATCTTACCTTCTTTGGTCCAGTTTAACCTTCTCCATATCCTTGTGCAGGAATGTAATCTAAAATAACACAAATCATGAGAAAAGCATTCTCTTCAATTAAAATTTTTTTAACCAAAAATATAAAATGTTATCATTTTGACTTTATAACATTGAAGCAGAAACTGGAGTGCGCGTATATACAGGGTGTTACTGTAACCACATGCTTGAGGTTAAAGCTGCCACCCATCTGTTTAAATTAAAATACACAGGCACAAGTAATTGCCCACATGCACACTTGCAGTGACTGTGAGTCAAACTCTCATTATAATTCCTGCATGATTTGCTGAGAAGATTTTCTTTTAATAAAGATGGAGCACAATCATTTAAAAACAGGAAAAAAAACACAATTAAGCCTCATTTATCAATCTTTCAGTTAAATGTTTTCAAATACAAGTTGAACACTAGCCAAGCCAAACTAAAATGGTTCAGAAACACAAATTTTCCTTGTACACATGTGTAAGCCCTTTCTTGATGCAGTTCATTTGCATTTGTCACTCAAAAAAATTTAATTAATTAAAAAAACTTAATGGAAGTGCTCGATTGAACACTAAGGGCAAAAAAGCAGACGGGAACATTATTTTGACTGGGAATGATCTTAGAGGGCACAGGCTCAAAAGCAGAGCAGAAGTGGAAAATATTTTGACTTGCTTCTAAGCCAATTAAATATTTTTGTAACGGCACCCGACAAGGTCAAAATCCAGAGACAAAACACCTTGGAAAACGGAACTGACTTCTGAACTAGCTCCAAGACAAATCATACTAGTCTTTAAACATCTTAAGCCTCATAAGCAAGCATTAAATCTTACATAAGCTGTGGAATAACAATAAAAAGTAAAGGTCTCTTACAAGAAAAAGAAAAAGTAATAGTTTCTCTCAAATTATTAAGTTAATAAACAGCACTGCCAAGTACATAAAGTTCTACATACTGCAGAGATCAAAGATGTGCACCACTGATAATGTGTTCCCTCAAAATACTGAGAGAAAAAGAAGAAACTGCATCTACCCTTTCCCATGGCTAAACATTTGGGTGAGTGAACACTTAAACGGTTTTCTGACTTGTTAGATGGAGAGGGAATTTCAGTGAAACCTGGCAACCCAAAAGATTTTTGGACGCATAAATAAGTTCACACCCACAGTGTATATAAGGATACTCTGCTGCACTGACCAGCTGAAAGATTACTAAAACTGAGATGACGGGGAGAGGTTGATGGTTTATATGGGAGATTTTACTACATTGACATTACATCAACTGTCAGTTAATGGGAGAGAAGAAAAGAAGATGGTTTTGGCATATTTTAAGGTGATAACTCAGAGGAGTGCTGCTGTTATCAAATGTGGAGCTTCCACATTAGCCAGTTTTAGTGTCTCAAATTACCTTTTCTCCATTCTCCACCAGCATACGGTCCCAGGCGTTAACCTGAGTGGCTTGCTGCAGGAAGTGTCTCTCTTGGTCCTCCAGCTCTGAGCTCCACTTGTTGATTAAGGACTCGAGCTGGGCGTATGACATCACTGGTGCAGCACTGAGTAGACGGTTTGCCAAATAATTAAGAAGCAAATAACCAAAAAAATTAATGGTTTAACGTATCAAAAAATGCTAAACAAATGCTTTCGGTCAAAACACAGCATCAGTGCTGATTTAATTTTTGTTAATGTTGTACACATAAAACAGAAAATGTCTGCCAAAGAAGCTTTTGAAGTTTATGCAACATGGAAATGACCAATCTAGCTTCCCAAAGAATTTCGAGTTTTGGAAAGATGATTTATATTTGCCCCCAAAATGGCTATTTTTCTGTGTTATACTGTCTCGCTTCAAATGATACTAATTTACAATTATTCAGATTTCATGGGTATTGATAGTAAAATTCCTTTAAAGCTTCTATAAGCATATGACCTGTAAAAATTGTTGCTTAAATTAAAGCATTCGGTTAAAAATGTAGGAAACCCGCCCCCCCCCCAACCATGTCAAAATTATGTTGCAATGTCTTAACAATTTAGCATTTTAGAATGATACACTTTTTCACGTTTGTTTTTTTCATGTGAAATCTAAATTGGCCAAGTTTCATCCCAATCACAATTAAAATCATTCAAAGACTTGAATTCAAAATAGTTACAGACACTACACCTACAGTAGATGAGACATGTTTTAGCACCAATACCATGTTTTGGCCATTTAGAATGCACACCATCATAACACTCCATACATATCAGTTATTACTGCATGTTAGGGTATGTACCACACCTGGTAATAACTGTAGCAGCGGACACGGCTATAGAAGTGGCTGGTGCAGCAGAGACAGCAGGTTTTAAGGCCAGGGAAAAACTTGTGGTGGCAGCTGTGGGAAGAGCAGCAGCAGCAGCAGCAGCAGCTGCTGGGATAAAAAAAAAAAAGAAAAAAGAAAGGGGACAATTAGGTTCTGTTCAATTAGTTTGTTTTATTTAATTTGAAAAAATTGAAACCATGTCTAATTTCCTGCATTATTAAAAAACACTTCTATAATTTTGCAAAGTAGAGCTAACAAAGAATTGTGTGTGCTGTTTCAGGCTAACTCCTGTCAACTTGTACATTATATTACATTAATGTCAGGACCTGGGTGTGGCTGCTACTTTTTCCCCCATGTATAAATGCGAGACCTCTGGTTCGGCTTAAATTGACAATGATCGTGAGTTCTATTTTATACATTAGACTGGATAGAGATGAGCAAATTTTGGTGACCTTTGTGGATTTTGGTTCAAGCACATCGCAGATCGGCAGTTAAGAATCGCATTCATCCCTATTCACTGATAGCAAAAATCCAATTTTTAAATGATTTATTACATTTATAATAGAGATGCATCGGTTGCTTAGCCAGTGAGCAGAACTAGCTGTTTTTTTCCCCAGGTTGTAAAAAAAAAAATTAAATAAAAAAAATTAAAAAAATAATGAGTACAAAATCCATTCATTACACACTCTTACACCAGGCTCGAAGATATTGTAGATAAGTAAGCAAGCTATTGGTGCAGTAACAGGTTTATCAGTGCTAAAGCTAAACAGCTAGATCATAAGCATTACCTGTGGTCGCAGCGATGGTCGTGGTGGTGGCGGCAGCGGTAGCTAGTGGTTTGAGTGTCAAGCTGGTGGAGGGTGGAGCTGCAGAGGATGCTGCTGGGGCTGCTGCACTTGGTAGGGCACCCACTGACAGAAGGAGATTAAAAAATAATAAGAGGCATTGTTCTAGGTGTTGAATTAATAACTGACCCACGCTCTCATATTCTTGGACATTGTTGAAAAATAATTTAAAAAATAAAATAAAATTTCATCCAGAACACAGACTTACAGCAGAAGCTTGTGGAACCAGCAGGGGGAATAGGGGAGGCAAACAGAGAAGATACAGCAGCAGGCTGGCAAGGAGCAGCAGCAGCAGCAGCAGCAGTACTAGCAGGAGTCGGGGTAGCTGGAAGGACAAGGAAGAAAATTAGACCTCAAACTGCAAAACTTTTCTTTCCTTATTTTCGATAGTGCTTTGTAATATTGTAATTTCAACGTGTGCCCACCTGCAGGCTTGATCCCAAAGTTAATCCCGGTAGAGGGGACTCCAAAACCTGTAGCACCTGTAGCTGCCAGATTGAGACCTTCAAGTTGCAGGAGAAACAGTCACTGATTTGTTTTAACATTAAAGTTTATTAACAAAGAAGTAAAATTAGCGACATCCCCTGATTAGCTTAGGTTTCTTTTTTTTAGTTCTAGATTTGTCTTTACTGTTTGTCTTTTCTATCAAATACCATCAGCTTCATTTAAAACACTGCTTTTAAAAGAATATTACTTATAAGAATGTTTACTAACATAAATGCTGACACCTTCACCCTCTTCATAAACTGTTTATGCAGTCTGTCAGTGTGCATTATCCAGCCAAAAGAGGCCACTGCCATTAGACACTGCCATTACCATGAAGACATGTAATTAGACTTTTGGTAGGGCATCACAGTGCCTCCGCCAGCTTGCCTTCTTCCCATAGTGCAGTGGTTCTCAAACATTTTCCGTCATTCCCCACTTAAGGGGGTGAGCGAATTTTCAAGCTCCACTTGTCAACAAAATAATAACGAAATCGGCCAAGTT
>JAQMYL010000002.1:11299376-11311644 GCA_030014365.1 Clarias pachynema | reverse complement strand
TTTAATATTGTTTCCGCCTTGCCATGCCTGGTTTGTACGTGCGCATCCCAGCGGGGTAAAATGTATTTTGATGGTCAACCAGCCGGAAAACACCAAGAGAAGAAGAACACAAAGTCAACCAAGTCCTCTGCTTGAGAATATTGAACCACTGTTAGAATGGGAGGTCACTGATTAGGGAAGGAAGCATTTAATTTCTTTTTAAGGAAGACTAGACTTTGAGGGAGAGTGAGACCCGTAAGTGGAGGTAATGCAACTTGCTGGAAAACTAGGTGCCATTATAATGAGATTATGGATTATAGTGTTATAGTGTTATGGCTGACTGGTATATATTCTGCCATGCTGCTTCTCAAGATTTGTTAATTGCTGTTTTGTTTTTTTTCCCTATAATGCTTTTATACTCATTTGGCTTAATAACAGCAGCTGGTAAACAAAGTTGATGATAAACTTACTGAACAGTGTGCATGTTTTTGCTTGTACAGCTCTCTGTAAAAGTCAGCTGATTACATTTCTAGATCAATAGAGATTTCTTAATTGACAGCACATAGTTGGTGAATTACCTGTGCTTTGCCCTCCCAGTGAGAAGGAAGGAGTGCTCTGTGCTGAAGTTGCAGCAGGAGCCTGAATCTTGGCACCGGGAAAGCTGAATCCTCCTGTAGACTGCTGGGTCGGAGCTGCAGGCTGAGTCGCAAGGGATCCGAATGTGAAACCTCCACCACTTGAGGACGTGGTGGACGTCATCAGGCCTCCTAAGGTCGCTGCTGTAGCAGCCGGCTGAGAGGCTGGAGTCAGGCCGAGACCTAGTTTTGGAGCGCCGCTGAAAAGACAAAAAAGAAAATACAAAATTAAATATATATTGTAAATTAAAATATCATCTTAAAACTAGGTCTAAACCTACCTTATAGACAATAGGTTGATATGGTGTGCCTAAGTAAGTCCACATCTAGTTCAGTAGAAGTCTTACCCAAAATTGAAGCCTCCACCAGCAGTGCTGTTCTGTGATGCTGCCCCAAAACTGAATCCACCTTGTGAAGCTCCAGTGCTCGTCGTGCTCTGCGCGAGAAGCCCTGCGATCTGAGACGTTCCCGCTGGAACCTGAGACTGCTGCTGCAGCTGCTGTTGTTGTTGTTGTTGTTGTAGTAGTTGTAGCTGCTGCTGCTGTTGTTGTTGTTGTTGTTGTTGTGGAGGCGGCGCTCCAAATGTGAATCCTCCTCCTCCTGGGGCAGGATTGCTCGTCTGCAGGGAGAAGCTGGGGGCTACGCTGGCTGACGTTGTGGTTTTAGGGGCTCCGAAGTTAAACCCGCCCCCGCTAGTAGCTTGTCCAAAGTTAAACGACATGGTTTCTTTCTCAAAGCCCTTTAACACTGAGATAAAACAGACAAAAATCCATTAAGGAAGTGATTTTACTCATGCAGACAGTGACAAACCGCTGCCTGTCCTCATGCATTACATGCATTACAATTATACAACAAGGTGCGCTGTTACAGGAAAAGCATCAACGATTATTAAATATTGTGTTTTTAGTATTTAAATAAAGTGTCTTACTTCTCTTTTATCACAGAAATTTGACATTAGTGATTTATTAACAACTACCACACTTGTGTTTTGTCTTTTTATATTGTGCAGAAACTTACTGACTTTTACAAACATGAGATCTGTCAATGTGAAACATATAGAAATTTAACAAATCAAACAAATATTATATTTTTCTTTTGTTTAAGAACAACTAGTAAGTTACTTAATCTGTTTACGATTAGGTGTGCATACTAGAGATGAGGGGGGAAAATATTTTGTTTGCTGATTAATGTATCGCCACATTGACTAAAAAATAATTTACAATTATTTATTACATTTATATTAGAGTCGATCAGCCAGTGACAGGAATTGGCCAGCTTTCAGCTTGATCAGCCAGGACTGATCGCATTGGAAATCTGGATCAATTCTGTGACAAGTGTACAAGCTAGAGTAGTACGACAGACATTTTTATGGCCTTACATTATCAAAATTTACAAGTTTAAAAGCCTCTGATCTGCCTTTTTCTCCAAAGCCCATGAGCTAATTAGTCTTACTCATTACACATTTACACCAGTCTCAAAACACCACAAAAAGTGTGTTAGAAGCTAGGGATGGGAATCACCAGTCACCACCCGATATGATATCACAATAGCTCGGTAGTGAGTCAATTAATATTGCAATTCTGTAGGTTTCCTGATTTTATAAGTACCCCGATACAATATTAAAAAAAAAAAATCTGATTTAACTACAATTCTAAACTGACTTCACACATGATTTACTTCTACCACAGAGGATGCTGTCTACAACATCTTACCATCTCAAATGCAAACATACATTAATTACAAATTAATATATTTTTTTAATTGCTTTTGGAGTACAGGAACCACCAAACACACACAAAAAAAATAATTAAAAAAAAAAAAATTTTATGTATTTTTTCACAATACATCACTGAATTGACCCTGCATCTCTATTTGAACCCCCTCGCGCTAGAAGCTGTGCGTTTGGCATTTGAGGCGGTAAAACTTCTCTAAACTATTCACACACTGGGGTCCTGTGTGGTAGGAGTTAATTATTTGCTAACACTGTTTATAAATATTTATGGCACATGACACAATAGAGATACATGCTGCTCAGTAAAAAATTAGCTTTTTGTTGCATGTAATTTTAAGTTAAATGTTAAAATTTTGTATATGAAGTAAGTTTGTATTGTTTAATTGTGAGAATTAAACAATTGTGTTTAATTGCATTGCTTTTTTTGTGAGAAAACCGCTCTTATAAGGAACAGGCTTCATTTAATTACTCAGCTCTGAAGCTGTTGAATAAAGCAAAGGTACAAAATCTTCGAGTTATACTTTTTAGAGATTCAAGGTACTAAAATAACAAAATTGGAAATGTACTATCGAATCGGGATATTTAAAGTATCGCGATATTAATCAAATCGCCACCTCAGTATCGTGATAATATGGTAACCGGGTGGTCACTGGTAATTCTCATCCCTAGTGTATACTGTATAAAACACTTTTGATTAATTGGTAAAGTTAATGAAGCTCATTCATCTCAACAACGATATCCTACTATGCTTTACAGAGTGTCTGTTAATGAGCTTCAATTACAACTCGAATGATAATTATGTCAACTGATACGTTACTATGGTTAAACTAGGTTGTTAAGTAGCTTATGTAAATACAGTCGATTCGCCATATAAACTGACCCGTAATGACTGGAGCTCGTTATAACTGCAGGAGAGTTAATTCGCTTTATTAGTGTTTCGCTTAGACAGCTAAGTAAAGTCAGTCACGCACTTGCGACACCGATAGCTATGTAAGCTAATGTCTGGGTCTCTATAGCTAATTATACATACAAACTTCCTCCGGTCGTGTAATTTATATGTAATTAAAAATATTATGGCATAAAATCTAATTTTATACAACTAGATACAATAATAAGCATTAAAAAATATATGACTAAAGTTACCTCAGAAGAAATGCGCCGCTATCCCCCAATACGAGTAGAGCGCGGAAACACATACGTCAAAACTCCGCGCCGGATGTTAATAAAGGACCCCAAAGGGTTACCAGATCTGACCAACTAACTTGCCTGCTCAGAAACCCTGATGTTGGGCGAGCCACGTGTGGAATTTCTTACTTATACTTGGTCGAGGAATTTGCGTTGTACATTCGTTAGGTTGTATACAGATACAGCAAACTCTGTTTTGATTGATGAGATTTTTTTTGTCTATAAAAGCAACCCTGACTATAGTTTCATCTGCAGTACTATGAGGTGTGATGTGTGCAAGAGTTCATTCACTGATACTGTACCTGAATGAGCTGCATAATCATCAATTCATTCTCTATATCGCATCATGTCATGATACCAGATGCCAATTTGATTTGTGTTGTGATTCTGTACATTATATTTTATAAAGATCCTGATTTTTTAAATTATATTTTCCTCTGATTTTGTTACAATTTTAAACCATTTAAAAAGTTCAATGAGTAATTAAATTTACTCCTTTCCTTATAACATGAGTTTTCTCACTTAGAAGCCAAACACAATGTTTAAACGCGTCTAATGATTCAGATCAAAGGCTTTCAACACACGATTTTTGATAATGTAGTGCCATAGTAACGTAGTGCTTCTGAGCTCGAATCATTTATATCTGAGGCTGATCACCGGTCATGCACAATCAAACTGAAAATCAGCCAGTTCTGGTCACTCTATTTTAAACATCTCTATTTTAAACTTCGTTTAAATTACGTTTTTTAAATCGATTTTGGAGTCAGTGTGGCGATACACAAATTGCCACACAAAAGAATCACAATTCATAACTGAATCGATTAATTTCCCCCCATCTCTACCCTTTATCACGGGAGGCCTCAAGCCTATCCCAGGAGATTAGGCATGAAGTGGGGTGCCAATCCATTTCAGGTCATATTTGGGAATGCCAATTAAAGTAATCAGCATGTCTTTGGACTGTGGGAAGAAACCTGTTAGGATTATGGGATTAACCATAACCTTCACACCAGCTATCATCAGGCTTGCTCTGGAGCTGATTGTTTTGCTCAGGCCTGGAAAGATCTCATAAACACACACGAGGCAATGTTCAGGAGATATCCAAAAGTTTAATGCACAGACCGGGGTATATATAGAGCAGTGCAAACACGTATGTGCGTCACACTGTTTCTGGGCAGATAATGTAATTATATATACAGGGTTAACAGAAAAATTATCTCACCATGCTCCGCATCATTCGCAGGGATAAATGTACAGCAACTGTCACCTACCATTGCACAAATTGAATCAAAGAACAATTACCTTCGGGGCAGGAACCATCATGAGAATAGGGAAAATATGTTTTGTTACAGAGATTCGAGTGTGTGTTTCCAAGAAAAACCGAACCATTGCCTACGAAGCAATAAGGATATTTAAAATTGGGCAAGGTATAGGCCTGAAAAGCAGTAATTAATGCCTTGTCTTTTGTGCTAATATGAGAGAGGCTATCGTATAGAGCATGTAATAGTAAATCAGTTTTGTTCACTCTACACCACCAACTGGCTCGAGTACCCGGAGGAAACCCACCAAGCACAGAGAAAACATACAAACCCCACACACACACAGACCCAAGGCTGGAATAGAGCCCTCGACCCTGGAGGTGCGAGGCCACTGTGCTAACCACTATGCCACCATGCTGCACTTATATATAATAATAATAATAACAACAACAACAACAACAATAATAATAAAACTTATTTTACAAAGATAAACAACCAGTTGTTCATATGATATACCAGGATACATTCACATATTTTGGAAGCCAGCTTAGGTGCCAGTTGTTTGTAACATCATGAAGTATTCTGTAGTGTGAAAGTCTCCAACACAGAGGAGTTCTGCGCATGCTGAATGTGCTTTAAGAAGATTTATTTCCATTTATTCTGATTATCACTCCCCTAATACGCTTCACTGCATTTATACAGCCGAGAGTCAATAACACCACTCACTGTTCACGTTAATCAACAGCATGAAAAAGGTACTGAGGAAGAATTTTGATTAAACTGCACTGCCACAACAACTCTGAGCCAACTCAGAGGACCATATTATTCTTAAAACAACACATAAGATATTCACACTTTTGCATTGTTCTGTTCTTAATCAGTAGAAGTTGGTGATGGGTACGTGTTCCTCGAAAACTTTATACTTTACATTTATATTATTCATTTTAGACAGAAGTTTGAGAATGTACAACTAGACCATGATTTTTTTTTTTTTTTTTGGGGGGGGGGGGAGCTTTGTCCTTTTTATCTTAGTGTCACCACATCAGATCATTTGATTCACAAGATCTGGAAAGATCCAGGTTTTACACTGGATGCCGCTCACGTTTTCACTTACACTTAAAGATATATTCACAGACATAAATAACCTAAAACACTACATCAGCCTAAAGGATGTGCCAAAGAATCATTTTATACATATAGAGTAAACATACAAAACATTTAAAAATGTCAAAAATGTACACAGAAATGTTTAAGAGAATATTTATATTTTAAAGCTCGTATTCACTTGTAATTAATGTAGAGAAACACATTTAAATGATACATTGGCAGCTTGCAAATTCACACATTAAAACTGTATATAGCTGAAGTGGCATGTAGGATGAGCTTCACTGTAGTAAAACAGTTAGACTGCTTTTAGTGCTATGTAAATAAGCATACAGAATAAAAAGTGCAGCTTAAGCAAATCAATGAGGATTTCTAGACCCCAACATGTAATACATACTTTTATAAACCCAGGAAAATATTTAAAGTAAAGTAAATACTTTTACTAATATCTACTATGTTAACATTTTCTCCCATATTTGTTTCTTACATACACATAGCTGTAGTATGTTTTTATTATGGCCTCACTTTTTGGCCATGGCCATTGAGGTCATTAGACAACAGTCATATTGTTCACAGCTGAATGTTCACCTCACTGTGAGTGCCGTCGCCATCGGTAGTGCTCTCGTTGCCATCGGACAGAAATCCACTGCCAGAGTGCTGCAACCTGCCCTCCAAGGTAGTGAGCCTCTGTTTGAGCCTCTGCTGCGTGGCTGTGTACTCCCCCAGCAGCCGGGCGAAGCGGGTTTGCAAAGTGTCCAAAGAGAACTCAAGCTGGCCCACTTTCTCCTCCATCTGTTCACTCGTGAGCCCCCCAGGTCCCGTCTCCTCAAGCAGGCCCTCCTTCCGGAGGATCTCCCGGCCCCTCTCCTCCAGCGCCTTCTTGGCGTCAGGGTATTCCATCACCGATTCCATCAGGTCATTCTTGGAGAGGCAGAAGAGGTCAGAGTAGCCGATGCTGCGGATGTTGGCTGTGCGACGGTTCCCCATTTTGCTGCCCTTGATGTTCAGGATGCTGATCTCACCAAAACAGCTGCCAGATGTCAAGGTGGCAAATTGAGTTACCCCGTCATCAGCTACCACTGCTAACCGCCCTTCCTTGATGATGTACATCTCCTTACCAATATCACCCTTACGGCAAATGTAGTCTCCCGGGCTGAAGACCTGAGGACGTAGCTTTAGGACGAGCTCCACTAGCAGGCCTGCTTCACAGTCTTGAAAGATGCGCACCTTCTTTAGTGTTTCCAGATGCACATTGATCGCAATCTCTGCCCGCAGTTTGTTTGGAAGGGTTTTGAGCACTTCCTGCTCATCAACTGTCTTCTTGTTGGTCCATAGATAATCAAACCATTTGATGACTCGAGCCTCCAACTCTTTGCTAACCTTGCGGAACTTCATATAGTGCTTAATGGCATCGATGCGGGTTTGGAACTCAGCACGTGTGGCGTTCATATTGGATATCATAGATCCTACGTTACCTACTATTGTGGCAAAGATGAGGACGCCTACTAGAAAGTCAAAGATCACAAAGACGTATTCCTCATCACGTTCCGGAGCCGGCATTTCCCCAATTGTGGTGAGTGTCAGTGTGGACCAGTAGAAGCAGTAGATGTAAACTCTGGTCAGGGCGCCAAACTCCGGATGCGAGATGTTGGGATAGACCCACTGGTCTGTCCCAAAGCCTAAAGACTTAGAGATGGCAAAGTAGACGCAGGCGTTCCAATGGATGATAACCAAGATGTAGAGAACCAGGTTGCCAATGCGAAACATGTTTGGGTAACTAGTCCGAGTCTCGGTGCGGTCAAAGAACTCAAACATGCGAGAAAAGCGCATCAGGCGATTGAAACGCAGCTCAGGCACATGGATACCAGTGGCAATATAGGCCAGATCTGTGGGCAGGATGGACAAGAGGTCTAGCTTAAACTGGAAGGTGTTCACATAACTCTCTTGTAACTTTTTGAGGTCCTTCACTAGAAGACCTTGCTCCAGGAAACCTGCAATGTGGCAAGCATCCATTAAAGTCAGTGTCAGCTGAGAGAAATATTTTTTTCTCATGCAGGTAAAGAAAGTAAAGCTATTTATTGAAATGTTAACTTATACCACAGTTATGTTTAATGCTTGCTTCTGATTGGTCAGAAAGTTTTGCATTCTGTTTTCTGTTGCAGCTACTAATTCCAGTAGGTCATTTTATGAAGGTAATTTTAATTTACAGTCATGTGTAAAAGTTACTGCACACAACCTGAGACAAACAACAACATATCTCTTTTCATACTGTGCCATTATTTATTTAACAAAAATGGAGCCAAAAAGATAAAAGCATGCGGATAATACTAAGTACGCCCCCTGATTTAATGGCTTGTACAGGAGATTCACCTTTAACAGCAATAACTTAATAAAAGTAATAAGTTTATAATAATAATTTTAATCAAAGTAATTAATCATTTTAATAAAAGTAATTATTTCCTACATGACTTTATCAGTTTCTCACATCAATTCTGGCCTATTCAACATTGCTTCTAGTGATGGGAAGTTTGGATAATTTTAGTGACGCGGGTTCTTTAAATTTCAACAAATCTTTTTAAAATCATTTAGTTCATTTTGTTCTTTTAATCAGAAATTAAATAATAAATGTTACATTTTTAATAATCAGACCCCCAACACGTCTACATACACAAATTTTGGATATAGTTCCAGTAATGATAATATTACAATGCAGCTAAGGACATATTATGATAAAAAGAATGAGCAGCTCACCTCTCATATCTTCTGGTCCGAAATGTTAGTTCTTTTTGGTCTATGAGAGTCACGTGACAAACGATTCGGACCAGAAGATTCATGAGAAGAAAAAACACTCAGTTCTGTTTCCTGTGTAATGTACGATATAGCGTCTATGGGAGTCACGTGACAAAAGAACGAATGACTCGAACTAGAAGACTCATGAGAAGAACCGCTCAATTCTGTTTCCTGTGTCATGCCCTGCATAGCGTCTATGGGAGTCACATGACAAAAGAACGAACGATTCGGACCAAGACTCATGAGGTAACTACTGTTACTGTTATTGTTATTTTTGTTTCCTGTATACAGTATAACCTACAGATCTACCTACGCACCCAGTAGAGAACGAACAAGTCACTTTCTGAGACTACTCATTCTCCTGAGTCACGTAAAGACTTGTTCAAAAAGAACTAATTGTTCATGAACGACCCATCACTAATTGCTTCAGTTCATTAAGGTTTTTGGGCATTTGCTTATGCACAGCATTTCAATTGGGTTACGGTCTGGACTTTGACTAAGCCATTCCAGAACCTTTATTTTTTTTATTTTTTTTATTTTTTTTAAGGCATTCTGATATAATGTATAATGTAATGTGCAGGGCCGTTCACTCCTGGCAAGACTGGCGACTGTCTTGAATGCTTTCCACTTGTGAATAATCTTTATCACTGTAGAAAGTTGAACTCCAAATAGTTTGGAAATGGTTTTATAACCATTTCGAGATTGATATGCAGCAAGCTTTGCTTCTCTAAGTTGCTTATGTCTTTCCCTTTTACGCTCCAGACCAGAAAACTGCCAAAACTTCTGCACACCTGCTGATGATCAATTAACCAAGGGCTAATGATTAACAGCACCTTACCCTCTTAAATCCTGTGGAAGTAGAAAGGGGGTACTTAGTATTGCCCACATGTTCTTCCTTATCGCCTTTAATTTTGTTAAATAAATAATGGCACAGGTTCAAATGTTATATGTTGTTGTTCAACTTAGTTTTTTTGTATATTTGTCTAATACTAAAACCCACATGGATCAGTTTTTATTCTCTTTTTACATGCAAAATTAAGACTGTAAAAGTCTGTACACATGATTGTAAGTACCATTTCTACAGTAATTAATAACAGAGTCTCCAGTGTCAGAACATTATGAAAGAGTTTAGGCTGATAGTTTAAATTCTCTGATAAACTAAAATTTTCAGGATTGAGGTCTTTGTGGTTTCTTGCTTAAATTTTTTTTTCATTTCATTAACTTGCAAAACAGAATAAAGAATGCGTAGTGAAGGAAATTGTTTCACAGACATTTCACATTAAATCTATCCATAAATTTGAAAATGTTTTCATGTGTTGTTTTCTCTCTTCAATCGCTGTGGTATAAGAGGAATAAAATATTATCAGGAAAACAATCATCCTTGGTGTGTTAATGGCCTCATACCACCTCGTGGGGATTATTTTCTCATGAACAGCACATGGTTTATTTCATACTAATACAATATTAACAGACATTTGATTGCTGACCAAAGCATCTGACCTGTTCTCAGCCTCACACAGGTGTCCAGTATATAGACCAGATCAGAGAGGTAATCCAAAACCAGCCACAGAATGTAGTTTTTGGTTTGAAGATCATCAAAGCAGGCCCTGTGTTTAAAATATGAATGGTCAAATTGTGAGCCCCTAGTGGGAAAAAATGCTCCCTTGCGCTGAGCACAATTGCAGTTATTTACATAAATCATCATTAAAATAAGAGTCTAAATAAGGCTTCATTAGATTTGCACTCATTAAACTGGTTGATTGTTTATGAAGAAAATAGCTGCTAGAAATGAGTCTGGAAAGCTTTAAAGACATCAGCTAGGCAATGTCTGGATATGAAGCCAATATCATTAATGCAGCTTCCATGAGAACAAAGAGTCTGCATGGTGCACTTCACCTTGCCACCAGGAGGCACCAGTTGTAGAGTACAGCTGTGGCGATGACAAACAGCCAGCGGTAGTACATGTCATCTGCTGGTGCAAGAATGAACACGTCTGACTTCTTCCTGTGGATGAATTCCCATAATGCTCTTGAAACGTGAACCAAGTCCTATCCAATATTCATTTACAAAGATCAAGGTTGTACCAGTTTTATTTTTTTGCTTTTCTAGTGTGTTCTAATGTTATACACATAATGCGTAATAGCTAACAGTTATAAGGGTGAATCTATTTCGTTTTTTTTTAATGTTACTTTATTATTTATGATGTCAAAGTCAATTTGATGCTAAACAATAATTTTACTTAGATTACTTTATACATACAGTATAAGTAGTGGACATTAGGTGAATTTGTCAGCTGGGACATGCTGAAATTCCTGGCTTTGTTTCTCACTTGATTTTGACGCCGGCACCTTGTGGATCAGGATGATTGCTGCTGATGCGACTGTGCGTGATCCGAAGCTCGGGCCCCCGGAAACGCTCCAGAAATGAGTCTGGCCTTTCTTCCTCTTCCTGAAGATTCTTATGGGCCCATTCTCGGAGCGTCACCACCATACTCACCAATCTGCCATATATAAACGATTCACTTGGAGCTTGTTGTGTTTGTTTGACCAAGAATGCTTCACACACCCTTTGAATTAACCAAAAAACAGTGGAACCTCGGATTGCGAGTAACGCGGTTTGCGAGTGTTCCGCAGGACATGAGCAAAGATTTTTAATAATAAGATTCAAAAAATTTGTTTTATTTTTACTTTATATTTTGTATTAATTATTTTTATGTATTTATTTTTTGGCTGTGGAACGAATAACTTGGGTTTCCATTATTTCTTATGGGAAAATTCGCTTTGATTTACAAGTGTTTTGAGTCCACTTCCAGAATGAATTATGTTCGTAATCCAAGGTTCCAGTGTAAAGTGATTTACCTTCTGCTTAAAGGCAACACTAAAACTCACTGAGCAGGGCTCTCACCTCGACAGGGCTCCTCTTCCACGGAAAGAGTTCTGAGAGTTTGGGCCACAGTTCTCCAGTATAGCCATCCTCTGTAACTCCGAGGATGTGTCATCGCATATAGAATGGCCCCTTTAAAAAACACACGCGTAAAGCCAGCAAACACTGTAAATGTTCCACAGTAATGCAATGGCAATAACATCTTGTAGAAACCAGGGCAAGTGGACTTGTGGTATAGCCATTACGTAAACAGATTTCCAAATGATCCGGATAGAGCAGCCGTTTCATTCTCACCGACTCAATATGCTGTCTGCTCTCTCCGAATCGTCCTCCATCGAGGTCTTCACTGAAAGCCTGTGGGCCTTCAAATCCGCACTCTCATCAAGCACCTGTCCTGTCATGCTGTAACAGAACTGCATACTTTAACATTACGTGAGATCATTATAGAACTTCACTTTGTTCAGGTTAATAATAACTGTTCCCAAATGGAGACCTTAACAACGTCAATATTTAATCAGTTTTCTAACATAATAAAGCTGTTCCAGTTTTATGATTCTCATTCAAATGTGCAGAATAAAACGTTTGGGCACCCCTTGATAAATAACAGATTTTGGTGATTTTTTTGACTGAAAAGATGTTAACACAGTCTCTCTTGGAAATGGAAAAAATGCACAATATTTTCAGCAAACATTGATGCATAGTTA
>JAQMYL010000002.1:11281429-11299276 GCA_030014365.1 Clarias pachynema | reverse complement strand
AAGATTTAGCAGACTCAGGAGTGGTGGTGCACCGTTCCACAAGACCTTCATGGAAGAGTCAGCAGAAGAAAACCTTATCTGCATCCCCATCATAAAATCCAACGTCAGAAGTACAGTATGCAACAGAACATCTACAGAAGTCTGATGCGTTTTGGAAACAAGTGCTGTGGACTGATGAAGTTAAAATAGAACTTTTTGGCCACAATCAGCAAAGGCATGTTTGGAGAAAAAAAGGAGCAGCATTTCATGAAAAGAATACCTTGCCAACTATTACAGTAAGCATGGGAGTGGATCTATCATGCTTTGGGGTTGTGTTGCAGCCAGCAGCACAGGAAACATTGCACAGGTGGAGGGAAGAATGAATTCCACTAAATACCAGCAAATCCTGGAAGCAAACATCACACCATCTGTAAAAAAAAGCTGAAGCTGGCAAGAGGATGGCTTCTACAACAGGACAATGATCCTAAACATACCTTGAACTCCACTATGGAATACCTCAAGATGCAAGCTGAAGGTTTTGGAACGGCCATCACAGTCCCCTGAAAAGCTGCGCATGCAAGACGACCAAATAACATTACAGAACTAGGAAATCCCAAGTACAAGAATTGAAAGACTTTTAGCTGGCTATAGAAAGCGTTTGCAAGCTGTGATATCTGCCAGAGGAGGTGTTACTAAGTACTGATTATGTAGGGTGCCCAAACTTTTTAATAAAAAAATCACCAAAATCTGTTATTTATCAAGGAGTGCCTAAACTTTTGCATAAGACTGTATAATTGATAATCATTGTCAATGTTTGGCCGATCAGTATACATCTTTAATAGGAGAAAACACCAAGCATTTGGAGACATAAGGTTTAATTTATTTGGGTTTTCTATACCAACAAAGGCTTAAAATTGCATACATGGTCAAAAATAAACTACACCTATTTAGATTATTGATTGAATAATCTTCTTTGTCTTTCGGCTGTTGCCTTTCAGGGTCGCCACAGCGAATCATCTGCCTCCATCTAACCGTATCCTCTGCTGAAACAAGACCTGACCAACTGAAGCAACCCCAGATTATAACGCTGCCTCCAGAGGCTTGTACTACATTGGTGGCACTATGTATGATGGGTGCATCACTTCAAGTGCTCAACTTCTTCCCCCGACACTCCCATCACTCTGGAATAGGGTCAATCTGTTTTTTTGTTTGCCTCACTAACAAGTGGTCTTATGGTTGTTTATTCCCAACCTTGAGAGTTCTTGCAGTTGTATTTGTTGAAATGCTCTTACTTTTGCTACTAACCATATGTGTGATTTCTACGGTAAATTATTTTTTACAGTGCATGAAGTGTTTAATGGATCTCTAATTTCTGACCACATTTTTTTCCGGAGTCGTTCACCAATATCAATTCTTAACCCAATTCTAATAATAGCAATCTCCTTAGTTGCTTTCTTTGCTTGATGCTGGCCCTCCTAAAATGACAACTTTGCCAATGTTGGGTTGTAACTGTCTCCACTATAAAAAANNNNTATATATTTTCAATTAACCCTTTAGTATTTTAAGTCCTTGTATAATAAATGGAATTCAGTTACTTACCTGTCTTTGTGATCTGTCAAAGACTTGCTAATCGAACATCAAACAGTTACATTAAAATTTCATCCGTACATCACAGAACAGATCTCGCTGTAAGATCTCTCTGTTGAGTTAAGGTTTTAGATTTGGAGCATTTCGCATTTCTCTCCACGGATGGTCAATAACAACCATAGGAGAGAGAAAATGGTGTGAGTGGGTAGGGGACGTAGAGAATGGAGGGATAAAAGGAGAGGCATTACCATACTGCACTTCAGATATCACACACCCCTCTCCATCTCCCAATCACATCCCAGTCCATATTGTATAAAACTGTCGAATGTCAAAATCAGGCCAAATCCAGTTTTGATCATTTCACTTCATCTCCTCACGAACGCTGAAATGGACAGCGAAAGGTTTCTAAATGTGCCATGCCAAAGGGATGACAGTTCTTTTGTGCGATGCAGCTCATTGTAATTCAGCCAGGCCCTCATCTCTTTGAAGTGCGCTGTTTGCACAGGAGTGGCGCTTATCCAAAAAAGCGCCTGTCTGACACTTGATTGCTCATGTGCCGATTGTGTACCCTCTCTGCAGGATCTGTAAACCGTTTTAGACACAGATTGTGATCTTTTTCAATTCCTTTTGGTTTTGCAAAGGATTAGAAATCGTCATCTCTTAAGATCTTAGGCTCAAGTCTCAAGTAGCAGGACAGAGAGATAATATCAGTACGGATGTTCTCCATGGCAAATCCTGCTAATAAGAGATATAAAAAAAAATGTGGAGATTTGCAAGCATAAGCTGTACAAATCTTGGGGTTTTGGTGATTTCTTTGACCTTGTCTTTTTGTTGGAAAGAATGACACATACACATACATCATCTATAACATTACAATGCAAAACAATATGCCCAGTACTGTGCAGGTTCCCCCTTGTGCTGCCAGGTAGCTCTGGCCCCAGGTGCAAGTCTCCACAGGACATCTCAGGGCACCAGGACACTGGCAGCAGATCCTTTGGGTGCTATGGGTTGTGGAATGGGGTCGTTAGTGGATTGGACTTGTTCGTCTGGTGCATCCCAAAGGGTTTTTGATTGCATTGGGATCTGAGTAGATTGGTGGCCCCAGGCTCCTTGCCTGTTAGGCCCAGAGGGCTGTGATGCACTGTGTGTTCTGGTGCCTTTCTATCATGGCCAGCATTGTCTTTTTTGGGAAGCTGTTGGCATAAATGTGTCTTGGGTGCCCATGATCCTGTCACCAGTTTACTGGTACATAATTGATAATTATTGTTAATGTTATGGCCGATCAGTATACATCTTTAATAGAAGAAAAAAACAAGCATTTGGAGACATAAAGTTTTATTTATTTGGGTTTTCTATACCAACAAAGGCTCTAAATTATGCATACATGGTCAAAAATAAACTACACCTATTTAGATTATTGATGAATCTTGAATCTTTGTCTTTCAGCTGTTCCCTTTCGGGGGTCACCACAGCGAATCATCTGTCTCCGTCTGACCCTATATTCTGCATTCTCTTCTCTCACACCAACTAACTTCATGTCCTCTCTCACTGCATCCATAAATCTCCTCTTTGGTCTATCTCTAGACCTCAGCATCCTTCTACCGATATATTCACAATCTCTCTTCTGAACATGTCCAAAGCACCTTAATCTGGCCTCTCTGACTTTATCCCCAAAACATCTAACATGGGTTGTCCCTTTGATGGACTCCTTCTTGATCCTATCCATCCATGTCACTCCCAAGGAGAACCTGAACATCTTCAGCTCTGCTACCTCTAGATCTGCCTCCTGTCATTTCTTCAGTGCCACTGTCTCTAAGCCGAAGAGCATCGCTGTTCTCACCACTGTCTTGTACACCTTTCCTTTCATTCTCGCTTATACGCTTTTATCACGTAACACACCCGACACTTTCTCCGCCCGTTCCAACCTGCCTGCACATGCCTCTTCACCTTTTTTCCACACTCTCCATTGCTCTGGACCGTTGACCCCAAGTACTTAAAGATCTGCACCTTCTTTGCCTCTAATGGTACTTAAAAATGTATTCTTAACTTGCCAAAGCCCTAGGCTTCTCAGCTTCCTGTCAGTGATCATGATTGACTATGTCTGACTGGCTTCTCAGTGCCAACACAAAAAGGGCTTTGACACCACTCATTTACAGGAAAGTCTAAGGAGCTCAGTGGCGATCTGAGAATGATGTTAGATTTACACAAATTGGGAATTTCTCTAGGAGCCATTTCTAAACAACTGCGACAATCAAGGTACTGTGACGTGTGGCCACTTTGCCAAGGTCTGGAAGAAGACCAAAACGGTCATCCTCAATATCCTCAGCTAAGAGGATATTGGTTTGGATGGTCAGGAAGAACCCAGGAACCACACAGGCTTACCATGAACTTGAAGCTGCTGGAGCACCATGTGAACGAAAGGCTTGCATCCAAGTAAGAAGCCCCTCCAAACTCAACTAAACTTTGCACCTGAGCACATGGACAAAGAAAAAGGCTTCTCAAGAAAACGTTTGACCAGAGGTGTGTTTAGAGGAGTAAAGGTGAGGTGTTTTACCCCAAGATCACCCTACCATTTGTTAAGCATGATGGTGGTGATGGCATCTTGCATTGGGAGCTGTTTGCAATTCAATTCAATTTTATTTGTAAAGCGCTTTTAACAGTGGTCATTGTCACAAAGCAGCTTTACAGAATCAATAGAAAATGATGGAAAGGTGTATGAAATGTGAGAAAATGTGTATGAATCTAAATTACTGGATTGTGTTTTGCTACTAGTAGAGGTTGTATAGAGGTTATCAGTATTGAATAAAGTGGATAGAATAACAAAGAGGAAGGACTCCATTAAATTTTATTAAATGAGTAAAGATTAGATAAGATGGATTTTTATTAATTCCAAGACAAATTTAGGATATGCTCAAGTTCTTCTGCAGAAACTCAAATCTAGATGCTAGATGGTTGAGACTTGGGTGTGTCAACAGGACTGTAACCTCAAACACACATCAGAGCTGGTTGTGGAATGGGTAAAGTTAGTCAACTTTAAGCTTTTGGAGCCTCAACCATATAAAAATATTTTTGGAAAGTTTTTAAAAGTTAGGTCTGTGCCAAGAAACCAACAAGTATAATTGAACACTACCAAGAGGAGTTTCATATGCAATCAGAATTCTTGAATTGATTATAGAAAACATAATAAATTGAAATGTGTGCACCAAATTCTTGGGGCTTTTCTTCCATTAAAGATAAAGTTTTTTTTTTTTTAAATATTGAAAGACCAATGAGTGTACTATAGGTAAACTTCTGCAAGTGATAACAGGAACTCAGATGTTCCATAACATTAAATGTAATTATAAGTGGATAAAATATAATTAATTAAGGAGTAAATTTGAAATTCTGTTTGCTGGAAAATGGCTGTGGCAAAAACACTTTTGCATTCATACATATTCTACTTAAAATGCAAGATTACAGGCACATGTTAACAACTAGTGTGCTAAAGCGTTGAAGAGAAAACATGTGAAGCATCAGACAGGATCAGATTGTAGAGCTGATTATAAAATCCTAAAACAAGGAAAAGAAAAAACACGTTTTATGAACTGGTTTATTTTTCAGTACACAGATGGTCAAGTTGCAAGAAATGTTTACAATGTTTTGGTCTTAATCATTCATCCAGTCAACATGCTCGAATAAATCCAGGCAGTTCCAGTTTTATCTCCCCAACATTAACATTACAGGCAATCCACAAAGACAAGTTCAAACTGAACCTTGTTTACCATATTATGCTACAGTTTTTTTCTTCCTTTTTACTGTCTGCACAACATTCGTTAATTTTATAAAGCTTTTATCAAATTCCCAGGAGTGTATTGCTGTAAATAACAGATAAAAAAAAAAAAAAAAAAAAAAAAGACTGTTCATGCATAGTTCTCTTTGTTTGGATCGTCCTCGATGTAAAAAGCACACTTGCATATACATGTACATAAGACGCATAGTATAATGAGATCATAACTATGGAATGTGTTAAAGCTTCTGCCTGCAAATGATGTTTATGTAGTTCTAACTGCTTTACCATAAACTCTACTTATGTATAAAAAGCTAGGAAAATAAGCATCTCATAAGATGACTTATAAAGAAGCCACAGAATTAAGTACTGCATAGAGGCAATTCTGCATGAGTTTAAGGCCTTGTCTCCATATTCTCACACACAACGTTGTAGAGCAGTCAGATTCAAGATGCACATTTTTAAAACAACACCACTCACTCCACAATAATCAAACACGCAAACAAAATACACATGGCACAGTCCGACATGGCTTAGGTTCCATCACAGATATGTTTTGGTCATCTTGAATGATTAAGGTAGAAAGGCATGTACTAGTCGCAGATCTGTTGGAACCTTAAATCTGGTCTAGGAGAAAAAAAAAAGAAAAAAAAGGGGGAAAAAGAATCAAAACATCCCACCCTCCCTTAGCTAAAATCACCCGTTCCCATTTACAAATACAACCCCAGTCCTGCCAGACTTAGACACAATTCTTTAAACATCTGTTGCTAATTGAGTTTTCTTTTTTGCAATTGTTATGGCTACTTTATTCAACCTGAAGCCTTTCATCCAGCAAATGGCTTGTGGGTCAGACGTCGGCTTTCGATTGGCCATAGCGTCCTTGCATTTATCTTTGTTGGTTTGTTTAATTTCTTATGCCCTCTTCATTCCTCGACCCATCAGGCAAGCGAACACAGTCATGACCATTTTGGGTTTAACCTCCACCAAGTCGTCAGGCAGTGCGTACACACGTGCACCGATCTTCCTGGCCATGGATACAGCATATCTGCAATGGGAAAGTAGTAGGTTAGAGATCAGCTGCCTTTGGTTAATGTCAGCCGCTTATGCAAAAAACACTCTGTAGTCATGTTTTAAATAGTCAGATGGGTCTCTGGTCTCCTTAAACACTGAAAAAGAAACTTGAGAGAAATAAATAAATAAATAAATAAATAAATAAATAAATTTTGTATTGGCCAGGACTTAAAAAAGCAAATCAGATTTTCCAAACTATTAAGAGCTACAGGGGCTAGCCGCCAGCCTATTCTTTATTTCTGAAGAAGGACTAGATTAGCCGTTAGCAGTAAGCAGGGTAGTTGTTAACCGCTACCCTATCACCTTGGTTGTACCTTTTATGTTGCTAAATATTGAAAATTTTGTTTAGAAGAAATGTGAGAGGGAAGAGAGCCCAAATGTTTCGGTCCCTGCAGTCTGACTAAATGAACTGCCCCCATAGGCTCCTTTTAGACACTGAGCATCACGTGATCACAACTGAGCCAATGGTTATTCTTTCTTTCGAGGCTGCAGAATTGTAGGTAATCGTTTCACATGCTCTGTCTCAGTGCATGTGCATCACTCATATAGTCAAAATACGTGCGCGTGTGTACTGTTCACTATAACACTGTGACCACGTGCGCGCGCGTAAGAATCTTTTATTTTGTATTTGTATGTGTGTGTAGGACAACTTTCACACACACCAGTTTACTGAATAGACTCACACTCAGGGTGTGTGTGTGTGCGTGCGTGCATGAGAAAGTCGTCCTACACAGCAGCTGCCTTCTGCAGAAAAGAGTTTTGCTCAAAGACCCAGCAGAGGCACTTGACTCACAGGCATTAGTCACTAGCATGAACTTTAACCACACAAAAAGCAAATCAGATTTTCTAAACTCTGCCATTATCTTACTTTCATAAGCTCTAAGAAATTAACAAAACCCTGGTTTTTACTATGTGAATCCAACAAATAATTATTTCTTGTATTATTTCATGTATAAATGTTTGCCATCTTTGCAGCTTTATAGTACCAAAGGTTTTACGTTGCACAACACATCTGCTACGACTTACTTAGCATTGTCCAGCTTGTCACTCTCTGCCATGCTACCAGTTTTTACTAGCTCATAGTTGACGCAGCCTGGCTGGATTGCATCTATAAGGTCCAACACTGGCAAGCTAGAGCTGATCTCTTTGTCCTAAAAACCAAACACAGAGTTAGAGTGCATGACGAGACTAAAAAGTTGGTACGAGCTAAAATATTATTGGGAGGAAGAACTTAATTCTGGTTCCACACACCTTAAAGCTCGAAATTTTCGACTTCTTTCCTGCTCCTGCCAGAGTTTTATTAACCCAGTTGACAATGATGTCATCATTCACCTTCTCGCCGTCTCCCAGGTCCTCAAGGACATTCAGAGTATATCTAAAACACAAAGAGGACCACAAAGTGAGCACAAGAAGGAAAAGAATACATCCAATACTTCCAAAATACCTTCTTTTAAAATGATCAAGTAATAAATGCACATCAGTGTTCCTTTGCTACATACTGTATCCAAGTACAGTAAAGAAGACTTTACCTCCTCATTAACTGCCAGACCAGAGCCAGGGTCAGGGTGGGGTTCCCATCATTTAGATCTTGGCCTCCAATGCCCACCAGTGAAAATTTGGCTGCAGTTTTCCCCAGATCCACAGCATAGTTACAGTTCTCCATCTGCAGTCACACAAACATGCACATTATCACTTTTGGTAATTTTGGTTTTCATTACAGCACTAAATTCAAACTTTGATTTGTATTGAACAGATGATGTGTACAGCTGTGCTGGCTATAATTCAAATCACACGGTTATACTAATCTGTTCATTCTAATACTTTATTGACTGTATATTAAGAACATGGTGGAAATGGAACATAATCTAAGACTATAATAATAGTTGATATGGTGACGCTTTCTGAGGATGTTTTTTTTTTTGTTAAATATTTGTGAAAATGCTCCAGTGTCAGTGCTTTATAACAGCTGTAGGTTTTGACTTCCTGTTTTCTTACAAACGTGTCAACATGCATATTTTTCCAATTTTCAAACTCAAAAACAGTTCATTTCTGCTGTAATTAATTTATGATGTCGCACGCCACAGTAGTGGTTAATACCTCATATCTCTGTACCAGTGTTATTATGGACAGGTGTGAATTCTCACACAACCCTCCTCATTCCGACTGCCCTGCTCACTAGCAGCTGAACACAAAGTCACGATACGCTACACACAGAAACCCAACGGTGTCCTGACTAACCTTATATAACAGACAGGCAGTGATAAAATACCTAATTTGTTTATATTCATTGCCAATGGTTAGTAAATCTTTTTTTTTTTTTGATTGACTGGTTGGCAACAGCATCACAACACCCAGTCATTGATTATTTACATATTAACCACATCCTGTCATGTTTCAGTCACAGCCAATATCCCTGACTATAAACTATTGATATAGTATTTAAAGAGCATGCTGATATTTTTTGTGCGTAATCTGCACTGATGATAAAAAGCACCAAGATGACAAGACTGATGGGGGCATTTTCATCAACAAGACTAATGCCATTTTTAATGTTGTTTAGAATTAGGAAGAAAAATAAGAAAACTACTGACAGCCTAGGTTGCAACATCAGGAAATGCGTACCTTCTTCATGTTGGACCCGATCTTTGGGTACGGGGGCTTGTTGACTTTATTGTTCCAGTCGACAGGGACCTTGATCTTCTCATAAAGCTGCAGAATTACCAGGGCATCTTGGAGATCACTGTGAAAAAAAAACCCCATCAAATTATTCAGAAAGCAATCATGGAACATGATATAAAAATCATATAAAAATAACCAAACACTATTAACTATTTCAAATCTGCAATCCTGAAAAGTTCCCTGATATTGTGAAAAATGACCGCAAGTTTTACCCGTAAAGGTGGTTGACATGAGGGTTCACACCCAGGGAATTCATCCAGTTTCGGAAAGTCCTCTCCTCTCTGGTTTCACCTGTAGACACATGGAAAACACCCAACCACAAAGACAATCGGTTAAGTTGCTGCTTTCTGTAAAGTTCTCCAGTACTGTCAAAGAAGAAATAAAAAAAAGGAATAACCAAACTATGCTGGATTCTATGCTCGGGTTTTCTTTAAAAAATAATAATAATAAATTAATTAATAATAATAATTTTTAAAAAAGCTAAATTTTACTTATCAGACCCAAGTTAAAAAAAAGTATAGGACAGAAAAGTAGATGAGATACGGCTGTTTAACCACTAGATGGCCCCAAGACCCTCTTGAGCAAAATAACACTTCAGGAAATGATCATGGTATTTGTCCACATTCCAATCCAAAGTAAGAGTCACATTCTCTGCTGTCTTAAACACACCCTTCATAACTGCCTTAACAAGGATGAAGAAATATCTATTTTTAAGAGGTCGATTCCATAATGGATGGATATAAACTGCCAAATAAATAAGTACTAGATGGTGCTTGGTTTGGAAAAAAACCCGAAACTGCTACAGCATGGTATTTCCATGGATCTGGCAGCGGTTTTTGGGGGTGGCGGGGTATGAAGCAGTCTGTGTTCAGCTCTTTCCTCACCCTCCAGTAGGCCCCAGTCGATGTCCTGGTTCTCAGGTTTGGTCAGTGCTGGATACTTGTTAAAGAGGTTGGCTACAAACGCCAGGTTAAGCTTGGGGTTTCCAGACACCACGTCGGTGGATGTGACAAACTGTCTGCAGCCAAGTCTGTCAGCCTGCTGCAACATAGCCTCTGCTCTCTTCAAGTCGTCTTTCTCCTGAAATAGCAAAACACAATCGTACAAGATTTAATTCCCCTTAAAAATCATTCAGCTTGAGTAATATATAATTGCTGAAACCTTGAGTAAATACAATAAAGATGTTGTAAAAGCTACAGATTCCTATCAAGACATTATACTGATGCCACTCTCTAACGTCAGTCAGAGTTAAAGCCAACACTGCATTAAAAACAGACAAGTCCCCCCGCCCCTCAACAGTAGTGATATTTGGCACTTGGAGAGAGATAAACAATTGCAATAGAGATAGTACAATAATATAAATGTATTGTTAAAATAATAAAATAATTTGACCAAAAAATCTGACTTTGTGTCAAAGGAATGTAACAGCACAGATAACGGCGTGTTGAGCGTAAAACAGAAAAACAGCCACTGAAAAGGGAGTATTCATAGCAGACGCACAAACACAAAGCTGGTGTGAGGAAGTGGCCTTGGGTCATGTTGATCACAGTTTGACCCTGAAAAAGACCTGAGAACAACAGTGCATTAACTGGTGTGAAAAGGCCTCTTTTACTCCCTGGTGCTGTCTGGCTGTGGTTATTTCCCCCAGTGGTTTCTTGTCACACCACAAAAAGGTTTAAGTATATTAACATGGCATTGTGCAAGTCTGCAATCACTTAAATGTGAATTCAGAGTGTGTTCTACAGAAGACCAGAGACGTAGCATTTGGGGAAAAAATTAGTTCTGAGTGGTGAATAAGTTTCCAGAGAATATTTACTTGTGATGCTGGATATGCAATCGGCCCAGTCATTCAGCTGCCTTACAAAGTTATATTGTAGTTTACTTTACCCTTCTTCCCCTGAGCTCCTGCTGTCCTGTAGAGCTGTGATACACACCATTTGCTTAGTCTAATGTCCAGCACCATTTGTTTTATCTAACAATATGATAACAGTTGCAACACTGTTAATATGTTCACATTCCTTGTCAATTTTAAAGAGAATCTATTATGTAAAAATTCATTTTGTATAAACATTCCCCACATTTTCCATTTTTGGTTTAAAAAAAAAAAAAAAAACCTCTATTATGATCTCATTTAAGATGATCACAACCCCTGGTTCGACAGTAACCCGTTTACATAAACACTGAAATGGCACATTTGGAGGAGGAGTGAAATGATGGTATTCAAATATGCATTATCTAAGGTGTATTTAATTTAAAGCATTAACACACTTTGTGTTAACTTATTGAGGAAATGGTAAAAGAAATACAAAAATAAAAATAATAATAATAATAATCATTCTTTAAACGTGATAAACTACACACTGAAAGGAGAAAAATTTTAAATGTGATTTAGGGCCAAAAATTAAAGATTATTTCCAGAACAGGAGATTTAGGACCATCGTGTCTTGAGTCTTAGTGTGAGAAAATATCCATTTCCAAATGATCATACTTTTCAGGTCTGCAAATAAATGACATAGAATAAAATCCCTTTCTAAAAACTTAACACATCTCTGCCAGTACCATGGAGGGCCCTTTAAGTACAACAGAAGTACAAACCAACAAGGGACATTTATTATTTTTTTTATTATTATTATTTTTTTTTACTAAAAAAAGGTTTAAAAGCTTAAAAAAAAAAGATAGTGAACCGACTTCCAACAACTTTCATATTTTGAAGTCATGTGAATGTAAGAAATTATAATGGAATTTCCTGCCATTGAGTCAAAGTGATAAAAGAGTAAATGGTGAAATATCTTCATGCATGCTGGGAAACCGGATATGTAACACGAACCGGCTCAAGCATGTTTGTCAAGACATGGAGAAAACATGTACAGATTCTCCTGAGACAGCAGGTTTGGCGACTACCACGTTAACAGATGTGCTGATTGTGTCAGCCTTTTTCTGCAGACAAAATGTTTAGAAGAACATCACTAAAACTGAAAACAAACCCAGACAATATGGATGGAAAATATTTTCATGAGAACATAGTGGAGTCCAGGACATGCGCAGAACTATGCTCATGTTTTTAATTCAGTGGCTCACCCAATACTTCACATCGCATAAAAGCCACAGTTATCCAAACGAGGCACGTTCAGCTTCTTTTTTCATGTCAGGAACATTAAGTTAACTTCGTAAAGTATTTTCCAGAGATCCGAAATGGAGTACATGAGTTGTTTTGCAGGAGCTATAGAGTTCATCGGGTTATATCATTTCATCAGTGAAAGCGCCTGTGATAAAGTCTGTGCTGTGACTGAAAACGCACTCTCTCTGCTCAGATGGTTAAGTGTTTAAATCGTTAAACCTCTCCTGACCTGAAATGCACCGCCACACCCACCTACACAGTCTGCTGATCTAATGCTTAACACTCCTCTTCTCTGGTCAGAATGTCTGCCAGAACCATGTGGGATCACATGCTGGTGCTCACAATACACCAAAAATAATTTATCATCATATTAAACTAGTATGATGATGATAAAAAAAAATATATATATAGATAAATAAACAGGTTATGTTACAAGTTCTTGCCCTGATAAACAGATCACGTTTAAAGATTTAGTTTGTGCCCTAAGGTATTTGGATTCACATCTGGAAGATCAGACAAAAACAAAGAGATAAGCCAAGGTATTTGTGAAAAATCCATTACAACTTCTCCATGCATGACGGAATTCGGAGGCAAACAGATTTACATCTGTTTCTGTCCCAAGCTGGTTATGCAAGTCAATGATTCAAAGGCATATTGTAAAGCATGACTTACATTGAAGCCTGCCATGCTGATGTCAATGCGTTCCTCGCCTTCTTTAGTGCCTTTGGGTGCAATTTGGTTCAGGAGGTGGAAATAAGCCCTGGAGTCCTACAAGGGTCCACAAAAAAAAAAAAAAACACAATTATTAACTGTTCACACAAACAACTTCAACAATTACAGGACATACCAAAATCCACTATGGAATAAACAAAAATTAGACAAGCATGAGAAAACTGATGAGCATGCTGGGATCTCCTAAAAAATATAAAATACATAAAATCAGAGACGGCAGAATGTATTTTGCCAAAAAAAAAAAAAAGAAAAGTCATGCCTAAGTGAATAACAGATGGCTGCGCATTTGGCAAAACAAGTACCTTCACAGAGTTTGAGAAGTCTGAGAGCTGAAGCATAGGGAAACATAGATAAAGTGTAAGAGATAGTTCTAGACACATCAACACTGGCCCTTTATTCAGTAATCAAGATAAGAAATAAGATCTACTACAGGATATGGTGTGATATAATATACAACCTACCATTACCTTAATACATTTGCATAGGATGCAAAAAAGGGAAGTGAACTGAGTCACAGAACACATCAGGTTATAATCACTGGGGTTGGATTGACTTATTCTCAAACAACTTGTTTGCAAAAGTGGGGTCCACACCCCCTCAAGGGGGCGCCAAAGATCACGGGGGTCTGGAAAACTGTTTGATTAAATCAATCTCTCCAGGTCCTCCACGTTTTAATGCCAGACCTGAAGCCAGAACCGGAGGGACGTCATGCAACAAATGTTTAACAGGGTTGGCTGATTTATTAAAAGGGAAGGAATAAAGGGAAGAATAAAAGAGAAGTAGAGGATTATATACATATGAAAGAAATACAAACAGGCAGTGCTGATAGCGTTGCTGGCTGCCAGACATCGTGCTGCTTGACCTTGTTGACCCAAGACAGGCTAACCATGAGATTGGTCTACATCTTACTGTGTTCATGATGACACGAGGGTGAGCGAGGATTCTTTACATCAAGAACTAAAATGAGACCGCAATCTATGTTCCCATAGAAAAATTTGTTTAGGGCTGAATCTGAATAAATTATTTATTTAACTGAGGACTGATTTTTCTTTAGACTGAGGGAGGACAAACTGCTCTCTTTGCCTTTAACAATTTATTCTAAATAGGAGGTATCTTTACTTAGGATTTTTACTTAGTAGATCAAAATGCACATGAGCCATAATTCACCAACATCTGCTAGGAAAACTGTAGCCATCATGTATAGATACAAAATAGCTCAGAATTGAGAATTAAAATCTCTAAGCAAAAAAAAAACATGTAATGTACATACATTCATGTTTCATTAAGCTTCATGCAAATTTGATTGAGGAACAATGTCAGAGAAATAGATTTCAGTAAAAAAAAAAAAAAAAAAAATCTAATGGAGTCCGTGTCAGTTTAATACATTCCATATCTTATCATCATTTCTGATGTTACCCATGAACTCCTAAGCAAAAGGTTATTCACTGATAAGAACAAGAGTATACATGTACTACTACTACTATCATGTGGAAGTTGCTGAATAATTTGTTGAATGCTTATTTTAATAAACTACTATTTTGATGTAGTTCCTGACCGATATTCCTTACAGATGCAAAACAACTGGCCAGTGTACCTTAATATCAGAGCTGAAGTTGTTGATTTTCTGCCATCCAGCATTATGGAGATGGAAATTTGCCCATCGAAGGAGTAACTCCTCTGGGGAAAGTTTCATCAGATCCTCCAGGGTCTCACCTTCCCGGAGCAATGCTGCCAGCGCTGGGAAAGTACACACACACACACACACACACACACACACACACACACACACACTTACACATAAGTCAGCACAACGAGATAAATACATGAATCAACACAACCAGCAGGATGAATAGGGCTGTGGATATATAAACAAAATGGGTACAAGATAAACATCGCACTTTTCTACAAAATCCCAAATACCTTTGTTAAATTTTATCTGCCATTTGAAAACTTGACATAAGGGGCGTTCAATTCAAACTGAGACTTTTAATTGAATGCATATTCCAGCATTTAACTAGTGCTTAAGTACTGTTTGTTTGAAACGCTGGTGTCCCAAGAAGTCCTTTAATTACCTAAACTTGTAGAAATGACTTGGAATGAGATCAGGACTATACAAGAGATGTGACAAGAACTCCCAGCTGTGTCTCTGTAAAGTGCAAGTGGTGTTCGTGGATGGATGCAGATGCGTCTCATCTGCAAGTTGGCAACAAGCTTGTCAATTTTCAAGGATCAGTCGTTCCACTCGATGATCGTTCATGGGAACGACTGCAGTGTGCTCAAGCCGCCTTGACTGAGATCATTATTCATAGATATACGGGCTTCTCTAAAATGTTTGCGCCCATTCAAATGTTTTACTGCAGCTAAGAGTCTCATCACTGAACTGTCATTGAAGTCTTCTGTAAATGTCAGTCGGTTTCATCCCTCCACTCACAAGAACTATCATCAAATGTCCTGGTTCGACTCGAACGCCCCTCATATAATACACATACACATCATTTTAAGTTACTTATCCTAACACATGTATTGCTCTTGATTTATTTGCATGTCTTGTGTTTATTTGAATACCTGTAACCTGACATATGAACTGGGCTGATCAAATTTACACTGTTTGTACAGAACTATTTATAGAGACTATTGCATGCCCACCAACAACAGAAGACTAATGTGTGCTTCTGCACCAAGTAGCGAGCCCCACCCTGAGAAGAGTGCAGGTTTAGCTTTAATCCTGCAAACCATGCATTACTGTACACGCTGCACTTAATGCAACGATGAAGCCTTTCATTTCTACAACAGCAAATCAGACAGAGCAAGCATATCTTTCTGAAATCAACTCGTTCTGTTTATTTGTCCTGCAGCATCGATAAAATTCTTCCCTGCACTTAATTATTTACTCCTGCACAGGCACACTGTTTGTCTGAATTCCAGGCCAATGGTGTCAGCCTGTCTCGCTTCTGAATGGTGTCGGTTTCTGGTCACCGGTGGAAATGGAGCTCACCCTCATTCCGGCTGAGCTCGATGTCTGCGAACAGGCCAATCTTGATGATCTGCCACAGCAGGCCCATCACCAGATGCGGCTTTCCTTCACGCAGATCCAGAGCGCCGATGTTCACCACTTGGCAGCCGATGGCTGAGGCGGAGTTCAGCGCCAGGTTGAGGTTCTCCTGCATAGATAGGGTAAAGGGATTAGGTTAGGAATGCTGGGTCTGACACTGGCTTCGTTTAGAACTAGGAAAACATCTTTATTATACAATTATGACCTGGAATGCAATCCTGATTTGTCAGTTTTGCAAAGCGGACAGCACTGTTTCGAAACATACATCTACCTTAACAATTCACTAAACAAGAAGTGCAGCCATAGAAACGAAAAGGCGTCACAAACCTGGATTGTGAACGGCGTCAGTTTCTTCTTGTTTATTGTCCTCTCGTCAATTGTATCAGGGACAGACAGGTTGATCATTTTACTGTTAGGAGAACAGACACACGAAGCTTATATGAGAACAGAAATCTAATCTAACTGGATTCCACTGAGAATTTCTTTTAATTCATTGAATTAAAATGATCATCTAACTGACTCACCACAGCACGAGACCGTCTCCGACAGCCTTAAAGAGGTCATTTGTGTTGGGGTTCATGGGGAGCAAGTGCTTGCAGTCCGGGTCATTATTCAATGCAGAGTTGATCCAGTTCGCAAAAGCAAACCTCTCCTCCTCTGTAGAACAGCAACAAGCAAGAAGAAGAAATGTTTAAAAGACAAGAGGACACCCATAGGGCACCAACCAAACATAAGTGTTTTCAAGAGGCCAAAGTGACAGTTTTTTTTTTGTGTGCTTAACCCAAAAACGATAAATAAAATTTAAATTTATATTTATCTGATGTGACAGCATGCCTGATTAATTAAAAAAAAAAAAAAAAAAGGTTTTACCTGAGTAGGAGTGCTGCGTGCCTGCACTGGACAGTTCTGACGTGCCCCCGATGGCCAGGATGCCCTCTTTCTTGTTGATAGCATTGCGGAAGGTCTTTGCAATATCACTACTTTTGAGCTCCTGGAAGATCTGCAAATAAAACCCAGAGAGGAAAAGCAATGCAAGTGTGGGCTTTGTTTGTGCTACAAGATTACTCAGACATTCCATTGCCTCCCTCCGTGTGACGCTTTCAAAATTACACCACCAAAAATACAGATGCTTTTTTTTTTTGGTGCTGTTATTTCCAAATGGAAACAACAGTGAAACTGTGCTGACGATGCAACTTCAATATAATCCTCCCGTCCCCACCCACCCTCCAGACTGTCCCAGCAGAGTAAACAATAACTGGGAGCATTGATGAGGAAAATCTCCATTAGGCTTCACGCACCAAGAAGCCTAGAGAAATGGCACTTTTACAGGATGGAAACGTCACACAGACTTGCAGCCAGATCATCTTAGGAATTTTTTACACCAAGGCGAGGGTGATGACTCAAAAGTAAGTGACCGGACACTTCCTCTGTCGGGTGTCAGTCAGAGTCTCTAATAAAACTTGGATGCTTTTTATATAATATGATTCATATTTGCATTATTCACATGATGTGAAAGAAATGATTCCAAAGCAAGTTAGTAAATTAAGAAAAATAAGACACAAATATCAGACAAAAGGAATGAAGACCTAAAAAGTACAAGGTAGGAGTTGAATTTTTGCAAGATTTAGCAGATTGTGTGTTTAGAAGGCACTCAGAACATTTTATCATCAGTGTTTTGTTTTTAACTGTGTGAGCTTTTTTTGCATTATAGGATTGATTTAAAAAAACAGTGTTACTAAAGCTTTTGTAAATATGTCTGGAATTCTTTGCTAAAAACCCACTTTTATTAAAGATGAATAAAATGAGGCTCAAGAATGCACCAAATTGACACCATAATCCTTCGGGGGGGGGGGGGGGGGGGGG
>JAQMYL010000002.1:11260613-11274402 GCA_030014365.1 Clarias pachynema | reverse complement strand
GAGTATGTGGTAAAATGTGTGTGTGTGTGTGTGTGTGTGTGTGTGTGTGTGTGTGTGTGTGTGTGTGTGTGAGAGAGGAAAGCATGTGTGTTTTCTTTACCGCTGCTTCATTACCAGATGTATGGAGGGGAAAAAAAGGGGGAAAAAAAGATCATGACTTTACAGTTGTATTAGCTACTTCTGTAAAGCACATTTCTGTGCTTATCTTTCTAAGAAAAAATCTATACAAGAAGTGCAAGCTTGAACGGAAGGAAAAATTAAAAACTTTCACAATATCAACACCATCCAATCAATTCAACTCCACGTTCAACAATAGACAAAGACACAAAGCAGCTTTGCAGAAATCCAGATGTAGCTTTATATTTAGATTGCTTCTGAGTAAAAGTCAGAGGTGACGATGCGTCTTCTACCTCATTGCCTTTTAGATGATCCCAAGTTAAATCTCATCCTCTTCTGAGTGACACCAGAGAGAAGGATTATAAAAAATAATAATAATCATAATAAATCGCTGCACTTAAACACCACACAGTACTACGTGTGTTCAGGATGAGTATTACTGTGAGTCCCGGGGTGATCGCAGGACTCATATTTATGAGTACAGAAGCAGTTCTTATGTGCAGGTCAGATTACAGTGCCCATCTAATCAGATTGTTTTAGATACGACCCGTATGCTCTGATGACACTCGTGCAAACGCAATAAAAAAAAAAAAGGAACATGCTGATATTTGAGCCTTGGATTATGTAACCTGGACACATCATCATTACTTCACTCCATCAAAGGAAAAGTAATTTCACAGACTACGATGATTTATAAAATCACCGGCACTCAGGACAAAAAAAAAAGAAAGAAAGAAAACAAGGGGAAGACAAATGCAGAGTAAATAAAAATAAAATCGATTATAAACAAAACCTTAGCGGTGACATTACACAAGCTCAAACATGAGACGGGAGATCACCTGTTCAACGAGTCTTGGCATGTGTGTCAGCAACAAAAGGGCTAAAGTGCTCACGAGGTCTTGCATATGTGGAGACAGTCCATTGCGAAACATATGGGAGCACCCGGGATAAGTAGAATTCCAGTGGAGCAAGTACACAGAGTCTGATTCAGCAGGCTGAACTGCTGTTATCCAAAGCTTCGCTTACAATTGGTGCCTGAGGCACAACTGTGCGAAACACATGAGAGGCTCAAAATTGTGGTGTTCAAGCAAAGCATGACAGGTGTGTGAGCAAAATCAGGGATGCATACGGACAACTGTTTCATGCTGCAGTGGACAAATTGCAATATGGGAGTCATTACTTTGTCCCGGTCATTATAATACTACTACTACTAATAATAATACTAATGATGATGTGGCTGCATGTGTTTACTCTCGGTGTGATGTTTCACATGTGCACTTTGAGTTTCCTTTCACCTTAAGAAAGCATGCTTTATGAACGTCTTACTGGGATTGGGTTAGGGTGGACCCAGAACCTATTTTAGGAACACTGAATGGGAATGGCTATAGCTAAACCCTTTATTAATTTAACTCAATTCAATTTTCTTTATATAGCGCTTTTAACCATGGTCATTGTCGCAAAGCAGATTTACAGAATCAAAAATAAAATTAGTGAAATGAGTATGAAATGAAAGAAAAATATGTACGAATCACAATCACATGGCAAAGAAAGACTCCCTGAGGTGGCAAGAGGAAGAAACCTTGAGAGGAACCAGACTCAACAGGGAACCCATCCTCATATGGGTGACAAGGGAGCGTCAGGAGGACTGAAGTTAAGTATAAGAGGGAAGGTGTTTAAGCTATTATGGGGTTCACTTTCATTATTGGAGACGCAGGTACGAAACTGTTTGTGGCAATTTCAGTATTCACACTTATTCACACCACAGAAGCAATTGAGCAGGTAAGCAATTTTGGAAACGGGAAAAGGGACGCTTAGTGGTCAGGTGTCCACATACTTCTGACCATATATATAATTGTATATATATGAATATGTAACGGACTGTATAAATCAACTCAAATTGTTCATCTGAATTTAAATACACTTGCACAGGAAAAGGTAAAAGAAAGCAAGAGTGGGAAAAATGCAGTCACACCTAACTTTCACAACACACAGGAACACACTCACCAAACACCTCAGGCAGATACACAAGGTCTGTTACAGAATGTTTAAAGTTCAGGGCCAGAGCAATCACTAGTTAGGTCTTGAAAGATTTTTCATTCATTCATCCATACCGCTTACCCAATCATCCATGGCATGGTGTCTATCCCAGGAGACTTCCCAGATGGGGTACACCCTGGACTCGGTGCCAACCCAACAGATCACAGGCAAATTAATAACATCAATAACCTACGGTAATCTGTACCCTGATCTTTGGACTGTGGGAGGAAACCGGACCACCCGGAGGAAACCGACCAAGCAGGGGGAAAACATCTAGAACTCTACATACACAGACACAAGGTGGGAATCGAACCCTCGATTCTGGAGGTGAGGCCATAGTTCGAACCACTACACCACCGTGCCACCTATTAGCTATATTGTTGTTGTTGGTCTTTCGGCTGCGTATACTGTATTAAAATAGTTACTTGTGAAGAAAATACATCTCAGTGCTCAAAATCTTCACAAATCATAAACTGGTCAGGGACGAGTGTTTAATATGTGTCTAGAAGGGAGGTAATGTATGAACTTAAGGTAGAGGATCAGGTGACTGCGGATATGTGAATTCTATAGCACAGGGAGGGAGGAGTCATCCTGGAGCTGACCACGCCCATCAGGGAAAGTTTATCATAGGATAAAGGTGATCAAGCAGAAGAACTTTGTCCTGGTTTACAGTGATGGTTCGTTTGAGGTGAACAAACTCTGCTCTTTACTTTCATTTGCACAGAGTCTGTAGACTTAATGAACTGAACGGACACACTCGAACCCCAGATTTCATGTACATTATATATTATTATACATTTAATGTCATGTAAGTCCCAGTAACACAAGATTACTTTATAAAGTATAGAAACGCCTTTGTTGCTAAATATCAGAGGTGTTTGTCATTTCCTACGCCTGGCTGCTCTGATGGTGATTCAAGACTGGCTCTGTGACTAACGGCTCCTGAAACCGATGGATTTTATAAAAGGAAAAAATGTGGTGCTTTTTTGGTCCAAAGAGACAGACACATTTAGCAACTTCCCAGTTCTGAGCCGAGCACCAGTGCTGGAAAATAAGATTTAAATATCTAACTAGGAAAGATACAAAGGGCAAAGGTTGTTTAAAAAAAAAAAAAAAAAAAAAAGCCCAAACACACACACAGAGTAATAAAGATGTCACACCATACATGAGCCCATAATCCTCTGAGAAGTGTCACTAACGCAATAAAACAATGCAGTCAAAGACTCGTTATATGAATTTAGCCCTGACTTCATCTCTACCCAAAGAGTGATGCAGAGGCACTTCGGTCTGTACACTGACTAACTCTTTAATAGGAGTCAGCAAACACCATGCTACTAACCAGAACTACTAGCACCACCATTACAAATCTGCCTGAAGTGTTTCAGGGTGGGGGGGTGTACCTTTAATCAGAAGTATTATTCGTACCCATAACACTGTGCCAACAATCACAACTGGCATCATAATAATTCTGCTTCGGCAAATTCCCTAAAGCTAAATTTAGCACAAAATACAACATACTGAACAGCACATTTGCACATCAGCAGAACCACCAACCTTGTTTTTTTTTCCCTTTCCCTGATGCTATTTGCAAAGTCAGTTTGGTCAAACTCTATCCTGACCACATGGGACAAATGTGATGGCACCAGCAATGTTTTTGTCCATCAAGAGCGGTGCCACGGTTCAGCTAGATTTCAAGGACGTTTCCCAAAACAGATATTCAGAGAGTGAGAAAGAGACAGCTAAAAGATCCCCTATACTGACAAACCTGAAAAAAATATATATATATAAATAAAAATGCTGAACCAACATGAAGGAACTTTTGAGTCAGCGGTTAAACTGTAAGTTTACTCTCTTATAAGTCTCATGACTTAATCTAAACAGTTACTCTGTGAATCCACGCTCTTGTTACACGAGTACTTTTTTTTTTTGCCTCATGTACACCTAAAGAAATGGCTTTTCATCAGAAACCAGAACCAGACATTCCTAACGAGGCGAAAAATCTACGTTCTTCGAGTCTACGTTCAGGGACCATGTATAAAACGTTGAGCGGCTACACGGGCGAACACACTGGCCTGTTTGTGTTCCCACACAGGGCCGGTTCCCCCCGGTGGGAGTGCATTCATAATTCAGCGGAAAGGAAGAACGTCTGTAAAGACGGCAGGCATGGAATTCCAGAAGTGACTTCTGCACCTCCGTGTGAAATAACTCTGCATGTAAGGCTTAAGGCTCATGTTTACAGTAAAGACTCAACAGTCCGATGCATGAAACACTGTAAATTAAGGACTCGTAAATCTGCTGTTATTGTACGTGAGAAAAGCAACACTTCAAACAGGTTCCCTTTGCTATGCGGTGTAATAAATCCTCGCTTTACTTCAGACTAACATCTGGCGCAAAGTCATTTTACACAAAGATGAAGCTCCTGTTATTTCCTTCTTACATCACCTGTGAAGATAGAACGTCATGGTGCACCTCCACACTTACGAAGTCTTTATATGGACACCCCTTTACACACCAGGCCATAATCTGTCAGAGTAAAGTTTTCCCGGAGACTGTATTTACAAACAGACTTCATAACAGTGAGTCAAAAATGAAGCCAAAATGGCTTATTTACTACACAAGACTGCGAGTTAAACAGACATAAATGTCAGTAGGTTAACTAGACTTATTTTGCATCAAAGATGTTTGTCTATAATTAAAATTTTATAGAATCATTAAAACTAGTAAAATATTTATTATATAGGAAATCTTTGTGAAAAAACAATGCAAAAGAAAGGAACACGTATAACCAAAGAGAGCATGTTGATTGGCGTGAGGCAATGCTAACATTCATCATGAAATTTTAATAAAGAAATAATGTGATAATTTTTTTTTTATCATCCATTCCCAGTTTAAATCAAAACCAGTCAATAGATCGGGTCTAATGACACAGCACTTATGTTGAGGATAAAGCTAGCACATACTAGCCACTCAAACTGCATGCTCATGTCCAGGAATCACGATTAAACAAATACAGTGGCAGGCTACATGAAGACAATGGCGAGTAAACACAGCCGTGCGTGTGTAGCTCTCTGCTCACGACAAACCTGCTCTAAAGGAAGATCATACCACTTCCGGCATCCAAGTGATTTTGGATATCTTATGTGTGATGGAGTGCAGGAATGCGTAAAAGTATGAAATAGTTACACACACACTCACACACTCACACACACCAGGGTTATCTCAGGTTCGTGACATTCCACATATCTGGGCTCAAGTCTCGTTTTCATCTAGCTCCAGATTTTCTCCTCTCATTCAACAGAAAAAAAAGAAATTTACAACCTCCTACTTCTGACTGACTTTAATGCTACACACGCTCCAAAAACCCACCACCGGCTGCACAACACACATCAAGAAGCAACGTGACTGCCGATAAACAGATTTTAACCATGTGCATTTATTGGGATGTGAGGATGATTAAGGAGCTGTCCAGATGCAGGATCACTTCTGATAAACTAATTAAAATAAAGTAAAGCACACCGCTGTTAGTTATGTTGAAAGGAAATATTTTTTTAAAAAGCAGAACTCAAAATGTTTAAAAAAAAAAAAAAAAAAAAAAGTTAAAACTAGAGGTATTCAGTCAGAATTGTCTAGAACGATATTCTTTAAAAACTGACAACTTTACAGATCTCTATAAATATATTAAATATGGCCGTAGTTATAGAAAAACATTTAAAAACATTTTAAGTGTTGCTTTAATCCTTCAGCCAATAAGATATGATTACGAAATGTTCCTGGATCTGGGCTAACAGGAAAAACTTCTGCTCTTACAGTAAGTAATATGAACCAAGACAGATCAGCACAAGGTACCTGATTTGTATTTGAACTTTTACGATTACATTGTCTTTTTGAACCCCTCTCCCGTGCTTGGGACATGAGCTCGATGTCTCATGGAAGGGAAGCATCTTTCACACTTTACCTATTATTATTATTATTATTATTATTATTATTTTACATCCATTACTATAACCTTGGCCTGTTTGTCCTGGTGGTGATCATACAAACTTGCATTCTGTGGCTGATGAACATTATGCTAAATGCAAATCAGAGCATATTTCTATCAACCCACAGCACTCTATACAGCATCTTTTCCTCTTTAAACTGTCATAAGCTTTATTCAAAGTGTTTTATGCAGACAAACTAACACATAAATGTGAATTTAGAATTAAAATTATTACAACACATCCATAATGGAAATTAATTAGTGTATTTATTTTTTAAAAATCTTTAATTAATTAAATATCTGATAAAAGTCCTACACTTTTACTGTACGGCGTACAACATAATGTACACCATCATGATGTGACTGGTGACACGGTGCACATTTACTGTTAATATGTTGGCTAAAAGCCTTAAACAGGCTGTGTGACTTTTAGCACACAATCGATGAAAACGGACTAACACAAGAAAAACAGGAACATACAGTTACACACGGAAAAAGTATGGAAAAATATGAAATTGTGACACTGAGAACTCCACTCACATATCACTAATCACGACAAGAGACACTAAAGCAACTAAGCAGCGTGCTTCACTGCGCACAGGAAGATGCTCTACATAAAAACCAGAAGAAACAAACTGTAATAACAAACCAGAATGTATTTTTATACATTTTCATTTTGGAATGTGCCACAGCCAGATTTCATAAAGCTACACTTAGGACAATTAATGCCTGGACTGCTGCTATAGACTTTGTTAAAGAATCGACAACTTGATTAGCTTTTATGTATATTGTAGCCATGTGTGTAACACTAACCCCCCGCCCCCCCTTTATTTTATTATTATCTTATTTATTTATTTTATCTTTTGGTATGTATGTTTACATTTCCTTAATCTGTGATTCACTTATACATTTCGTGTGTTTTTTCTCCCCTTTAAATTATTACTTTTTTTACCCCCTAACTCTAGAAGCATTGCATTTATTTGTTTTCATAATTGAATTTCCAATAAAAAGTTATTAACAAAAAAAACACAATGCATATATCATAATATAATAAAATGAAGTTGACAACGTCTGGAGCATTAAAAGAGTAGTGGCAGTGACATGGTGTAATATAAAGAGAGAAATACATTTGATTAATTACAGTGACATTAAAATATTTGCATTGAGTTTAATCATGTAGCACTTTTTAACTTGACGAGAGAGAGAGAGAGAGAGAGAGAGAGAGAGAGAGAGAGAGATTCCACATTATATTCGGTGTCTTCTCTTTTGCTTTTCTTTTCTTCTAACCTTCTTTTTATTCTTCTAGCCTTCCTTTAATAACGTTTTTTCTTTGACTGTATTTTCTCCATTATTAAATCAATATTTTTACTTTTATTATTGCTTTCCTTCTTTGTTTTAGTAGTTTACATCACTAGTGTCACAGTGCGTTTTATTTATTTTTATCAAAAACATTTTCCTGTTGTTAGTTTGTGACTTGATTCTAAGTTTTGTCAATACAAATGTCTATAGCAACCTTTGAATCCTCTTCCCCCGGCATCCCCCCCCCCCACCCCCCATCTATATCCGCATGGCCCAATTTTCCTTCCCGTCCTTTGCACCCGTTCGTGCATTCGGCTCTTCATTTCAAATAAAATTGCTATGTTCTCTCTTCATCGTGTTTGTTAATCCCGGAGTGTTGTTATGGATATAAATACAAAGCCTGTCAAGGCTTTCCAAACTCTTGGTTGATTCTTTTATAATAACCAGTCCCAGGCACAACTCAGGATGGCGAGGACGACACCATTCCAGTGCTTAGCACTCTGCGAACACACACTCAGGCCAATCTACTGAAAGGGGTCAGGCTTGCCAACACAAATCAGGAATAATGCCTAGTCTTTGGGGTGTAGTACCTTCCACAAATCAGTTGACAGTTTAATATACAAAGTTTATATTTATGATGAGCTGGAAAGTTAACATGCAGAAATGGAAGAAATGTTTATTGTATATAGTAACATCGCCTTCTACTTTCGGCTACTCTCGTTAGGGAGACTCTCGTTGTCTCTATCTAACTCTGTCTATCACATCCTCCTTCGTCACTCCAACCTCCTGCATTTCCTCCCTATCTCCCTCTTCCCCTCTTGCCTGGCATCTCCATCTCTAAAATTCTCCTCCTGATATACCCGTCATCCCTCTTCTGCACATGTCCAAACAATCCTAATCCAGCCTCAAACCAGCACCGTATCTCTAATATACTCATTTCTAGTCCTGTCCATTCTTGGTCACTCCCAAAGTAAATTGCAGCATCTTCTGCTCTGCTTCCTGTCTTTTTTGTCAGCTGCAACATCTTCAAACCGTACAATATTGCTGGTCTCAGTATCGTCCCGTAAGCTTTCCCTTTCATTCTTGCTGATATGAATAATTTGTGTCACAGATCACTCCTGTTACACTTCTCCACCCTGCCTGCTCCGCCCATTCCACCCTCGTAGCAGCGTACTCAGAGTTCCTGCACAAAATGTGCAAAGGTCAGCAGGTCTGCAGTGCTATGACAAATGTATGCAAGGTCAAGGGGGGCCAGGAGCCTATCCCAGGAGACTTCGGGCACAAGGTGGGGTACACCCTCATGGCCATCGCAGGGCACACACAACGGGCAAATTTGAAATGCCTATGAGACTAATCTTCTTCTTTTTTTTTGGCATGCTAAAGGAAACCCACCAAGCACAGAGAGAACACACAGAGCTGGAATCGAACCCAGACCCTGGAGATGCACCACTGTGCCTCCATTTTTAAAACAATGCTACAATTTGCATTTACTATTATTAGTATCCTAACTGTAAAAGCATTAGAAAATTATTCCTACGTCTATGATCAGAAATGTCTCCAATATTTTTAAAAGTAAATGCAAAAGCAGAGATGGAAACAGAGTAAACACCCTAAGACAGTTTGTCAGGGAACTAACAGGGGAATTTATTGTTATTATTATTTTTTGCTAGTTTGGATGAAACTGGTTGACCAGGAGGACGCGCACGCGGGGCCCCACCTCCTGTACAGTCATAATACAGCATCGAAGCGCACGCGCTGATCACACATCATCATCATCATCGTCCTGACTACATCTGGCACTGCGTGCTATAGAGGAGGTGGGGCAGGGGGGTGGGTGGGGGTAAAAGAAGGTAAAAACGTCTTCGCCTTGAAAACACCAGTAGTGAATGAATGAATGAATGAATGAATGAATGAAAAAGTTCTTAACGAGAGCTCTTATTAAAAGTTTGCGTCGCGCGCTACGGCTCTATATAATTAACGGTTTTAGCGCGAGCACGGATCCTTACAGCGCGCGAGCTCCAAATATACTGTTCCGTCACAGAGGTATTTGAGGATTCGTTTTTTCCCCCTTTGGTTTATTTAAACGTGAAAAGCAAACTGCTGACTTGTCAAACAGGTCAGGCAGTGTTTGTCAGACTAAAACAAAACGGAAAAACACGAAATGCTTAATAAGTCTTTTTTTTTTTTTTTTTTTTACATTTTATTTAAATCCACAACAAACGTATACAGAATAAAAATAAGTTAATTATGGTTAGCAAGCTGGCTAACTGAAAAGAAATCAGAAAATTAACGGAATTAACGATTCACTGCACAACCTAAAAGAACGAGCAGCACACCCGAATAAAACTACGAGTAGTGTAACAGATGAGTGCGTCTGTGCTGACTGAAGTAACGTTAAACAATGAATGTACTCACGGCTGCTGCCACACTGCTCACTCCCCCGGCTAGTGTCCGACTCCTGGCCTCGGCTCCTCGAGTCCCTCCACTACCTCAGACAAGCGAATATAATGCCCCGCCTACTTTACTATGATTGGTCGAAAGCGACTTAGTCCTGCCAAGATTCCTGTAACCGGATTGGTCCGATTACTGCTTGACGTGGCAGACACCCACCTTCAGTGCCACGCCCCGCCTCATGCAACGTTTCAGCTCACTCTTGAATAAAAAAAAGTTAAAAACCTACCTGTTGATTGCAGTGTCCCGTTGATGTGTGTGTTGATGTGCTTCATTACAAACACCCTTGACTGATTTTAAGCCACCTCAGCTAAACCTAGTGTTTTATCTAAATATAGACCACTATTCCTAGTCATCCTGCTAATATGCAGCAAACACACCCTGTCCTGACTACATGATGCTTTGCTAGATTGTAATAGAAGGTTCTTTCCTCAAGAAATAGCCCTCAAGGTGTGGGATGATACCTGATCTTAAAGCTCTAATTATGTTTTATCAAAACAAATCCTCCTCTGTAGTGTCTCGGAGTGTTTCAGTCTTGCTAGCTGGGTTGTCTGAAGCCCTTGTAATAACTGCTCTATCAAAAATGATAAAAGAAAATTATTAAATAAGAATTAAATAAGATGATAGCAGTGCAACAGTCTTTTATAGATGTTCCTTTTGAATTGCAAATGCAGCTTTTACAAGTTAAACCAGGTCCATTCCGTACAGTATTTGGTATTTGCCACGTGCCATCCGGCACTTCATGCACCAGTTACTCCCTACCCTGGAGATATATCGGTTGTTTCTGTAGCAATTATTTAAGAGTCTGGTTTCCAGTTCGACGCCCAATTGTCATTCATACATTATGGGCTTCATGAGAACACCAATTAGCCTAACCTACATGTCATGGGCTGTGGGAGGAAACCGGAGCACCTGGAGGAAACCCATCAAGCACGAGTAGAAAACATGCAAACTCCATGCACACAGACCCAGAGGAATCAAATCCCAGCCCTGGAGGTGCAAAGCGACGGTGCTAACAACTAAGCTATGGTGCCGCTGGTATTCCCATACAGTAGGAACTGACTATCCTGCCTTTTAAGAAGCCATGGGCTCTGAAAGACAGTGAGCATACAGTGTCCTCCAAAATTATTGACCAAACTATCCACCTACGAGCATGTTTTGTGAGGTGGGTGGAAACCGGAGAACCTACATGAAACTCATATAGCCATGGGGAGAACATGCAAAACTCCACACTGACAGTAACTCGAGCTCAGTATTGAAGTCTGGAGCGCTGAGACAGCAACGCTAACGCTACCCGTTGCAAAACATGTCACCACTTGACTAAAAGTGATTGTATAGAATAAACATTGTAACATTTATTTATAATTAGTTTATTGTCTGCATGTCCTTAATCCTGGTCAGGGTGGTGGTGGATGTGCATGTGAAGCCTCTCCCAAGAACACTGGGCAGAGCACACAATGCATACACAAATTCACATCTAGCAGCAATGTAGCCAATGGGATGTAACCAGAGAACCTGGTGAAAACCTACACAGACACAGGGAGAGTATGCACAACTGCACACAGACAGCAAGTCAAGCTTAGGATTGAAACCGAGAAACGTGAGATGTGAGAATCTTGAACCTCAACTTGTCACAACATTTGTCACAATACCTTCGGTCATACAAAGCCCTTTTATAAAATTACTCCTATAACCATAACACTGGGCAAGTGATCGTACTTAATCTCAAAAATATATTTGACAAAATAAAAGAAAATGTCATCATATTGATAAACTTTAAGGATAAGAAAGCTGCTATCATACCCTCCTATCATGTACATTCTTATAAACCAAACATTTAAGAGATAAAGTGTTTGATAAGTTTATGAAGAAACATTGTATCCTGATTAAAGTGGGCTTTCAGATATCCACAGGGCACAAAGGCTCACTGAATAGTTTGAGCTAAGTAAGAAACAAATATGTAAATTTTATGCTGTCAAGTTATTGGAGATATTAAATTTCGTGTTTTAGACAGTGCTCTATTTAAACTCAGATTGAGTAAATATCTTTTCGAAGAATGGTGTTCAATCCCTCCAGAAAATCCCTCTACATATCTATCAATAATATTCAAATGTTGTAATTAACAGGAGCCTGTTATAGACCTCATATTGTTCGGTGTATTTGGTTCCTCAGTATTTGTACTTCCTGGAATTGTGTTTTCTCAGCTGCAGGCATTTCCCACTGGATAGGTGATGAAAAGCGACAGATGCTAAGTGAGACAACCAATGGGCCTCTCTTACAAGACACCTGTTGAGCCTGTTAGGTTTGTTAGTTCTGTCCGGGGAGATGCAACACGTGCTATATCAGATCAAATGTAATTACATCTCTCAGTATCATGTGGGATTTGAGCTGCTTTATACAACTAGCTGACTAATGATGAGCCAATAGTTGTTATTATGGTTATTATTATGGTAAAATGTCTATAATTAGCATATTTATCTTAGAATCTAGGCAGCACCGTTGGCTTAGAGGTTAGCACTGTCGCCTTGCACCAGGATCCGGGTTCGATTCCAGCCTCGGGATCTGTGAGGATGGGGTTTGCATGGTTTAGGGTTTCCTCCCACATTCTAAAGACATGCAGATTAGTCTGCTTGTGGTCTTCCCAAATTGCTCTGTAGAGTGCAACTGAGTTTGTGAGTGTGTATGTGTATGGCCTGTCCAGGGTGCATCCCGCTTCATGCCCTAAGTCACCTTGGATAGTCTCCTGGTCTCCGGCAACTCTGTATACAGGATGAAGCGGTACAGATAATGAGTATCTCTTACTGTTGACTCTCAATAGGTTATTGAGTTTTTGTTACAATGTCTATTAATAACACTACTTTGTAAGTGATATCTATCATCCCTACCTCATTTTTTTGTACAGTGAGCACAGACAGAAGAGTTTACTGTAGCTAATCATTCACTAATTACGCCGCTCCTTGCCCGGGTATACCATTTTGCTTATCACATGCAGGATTCTAGATTTCTGGACCACAGTCTCTAGGTCATTAGAAATACTTAAAAGACATATACATGATTAAAATATGTTGCTGTAATCATTATGACATGCATGAGAACTTTCAGAAATGGTACTCATATCACTTTATAAGGAAATAAATCAATAAAATGTCAGCTCTCAGATTTTCAAAGCATTTAGTTTTAAGCATGTTCCAGTATTTTACCTGGCTAAATTATTTAATTTTACTTATAAACTATGCCAGAGGAGGAAGTTACTTTTGCAAATATTCTTGGAGATTCTTGAATACATTTTATATGTGTGAAGCCAAAAAATGCAGTACTGAATAATATGTGTAATAAAAATCGGAACAATTAGGTGTGCTGTTATATAAAGAAAGAAATGCAGCGACAGCACATACTGAAGTGTTCAATTCCATAGCAGTCTTCCAACATCATACATATATCTGTATAGCTTAATGTTTTCTATGTCTGCAGTCAAAGTCCCTCTGCCAAGTTCCTGCTTTTACTACGGATATGATAACATATTTAGGTATAGTTTATTTATAGAAACCTTTCGATCAGAAGCACTTACTGGTATAGAAACTACAGTGGGTATGGAAAGTATTCATACTCTTTGTTATATCGCAGTTATTTGCTAAAATCATTTAAATTATTATTTTTTCCCTCATTAATGTACTGTACACACAGCACCCCATATTGACAGAAAATCACAGAATTGTTGACATTTTTATAAATATCACATTTTGAAATATCACATGGGCCTAAGTATTCAGACCCTTTGCTGTGACACTTATATATTTAACTCAGGTGCGGTCCATTTCTTCTGATCATTCTTGAGATGGTTCTACACCTTCATTTGAGTCCAGCTGTGTTTGATTATACTGATTGGACTTGATTAGAAAAGCCACA
>JAQMYL010000002.1:11243059-11254832 GCA_030014365.1 Clarias pachynema | reverse complement strand
CGCTCTGACCCCAGTTACGCTGGGATATGCGAAGAAGGAATTTCACTGTGCTGTAATGTACATGTGACAAATAAAGGGTTAACTTAAAAAAACAACTAGTTAATAACCTCAAAATGCCTTATAAAATAAAGAAAACTAATGCCACCTACAGAGGCAAATAAGACACCTTATTTTTATTTAAGTGTTTGGTTATGAATCTTTGAAATATTTTACTTAGGTACAGCCAGAGAGGATAAATGTATTATTATGCATGTGGATGGAGTAATAAATACACACTCATTGATCACTTTATTAGAAATACCTGTACATCATTGATGTACAGATAGGTTATGTAATTAGACCATTCCTTTTCCCTTTGTCCAATTATCCATCAATTTATTCATTCAGGTAATGTTCACATCATAGGGTCAGTGGTGGCTCAGTGGTTAAGACTCTGGGTTACTGATGAGACGGTTGGGGGTTCAAGCCCCAGCACTGATAAGGACCTTGGTGGGCCCTTGAGCCAAGGCCCTTAAACCTTATTTGTTCCAGGGCCAACATATCATGGCTGTCCCTGTACTCGGACCCCAACTTCCTAATAACCTGGGATATACCGAGAAAATTATTGCCCTGTGACAAATAAAGATCTGACTTTAGACATCAACATTTAGAGTGGGTGAAAAATGTGATCTTAGTGATGTTGACCTTGGTTGTAACCAAAGCCATTGCCAGTGGGTTTGAGTATTCCTATGACTGATGCCCTCCTGGGAATTTCACACACAACAGTCTCTAGAGTTTCCCCATAATTTACTCATACACTTAGTTGCAGTTCTGCAGAGAAAAGCATCTTGTTGAGGTCAAAGCCTACAGTAACTCAGATGACCACTCAGGTTAATTGTGGTGAGCAGAAAAGCACCTCAGAATACACCACACTTCAGCCAAGAACAGAAAGCTGGGTGGGCACAGGCTCACCCAAACTGGATACTTGAATTCAGAAAAAAACATAACCTAGTCAGATGAATCTGAGTTTCCACTGAACGGTAGAGTGAGAAGCATGAATCCAATGGCCTTACATGCCTTGTGTCGCCAATCCACAGGTTGGTGGAGGTGGTGTATTGGTGTGGGAAATGTTTTCTTGGTACATTTTTTGCCTGTTTGGGCTTCAGTTGAACCACCATGTCCACAGTTTACCCATCTTTTAATGACTATTTTCAGACTCGTAATGCGTCATGTCACAAAGCAAAAGTTATCTCAAACTGGTTTCTCGTTTCATGAACATGACAATGAGTTCAGTGTTCCTCCACGGCTTTCCACTCACCAGATCTGAATCCAGTCGAGAACCTGTGGGATGTGGTAGAACTGGAAATTCACAGCATGAAATATATGCAGGAATTACATTTGGCAAACATGTCAACACAGTGGAAGTCTTCCTTTGAGATTCTGGTCTGTGTTGTGGAATCCATGCTTTGAAGAATTTAGACTATTTTGAGAGCAAAGGGAGTGCCGGAATTTGTATTGTGTGAAGATATTTGATGAAGGTCTACACAGATGAACTCATCTGGATGCTAAACTGAGCGGATTGAATCGATGTATAACATATAGTCATTTGCTTGAATCGAGAGAAGAAGAAGTGAGCTTCAAGATTCCTAAAGAGTACTTTGAAAGTCTAAATAAACATGGAAGCAAAATAAAGCTTCTTGGAAATGTGATTACGTAAGCATACAATTAGTCAGTTTAAATAACACTCAAGGACAAAATAAAGACCAAAATAACACTTAAGTGTGGTAATTAAATTACCCCTGTTTATTTCTTTTACAGAAAACAACACACAAGTAAGCCAGAAGACCATGCATACACGTTTAATAGGGGTTAAAGAAACAGAGTGGCTTTAAGACAAATGTGAGAACAGAAAGAACCATGAGAGGGTTTAGCTGGCCGTGTTGCTCTGGAGGGCTCCACAGGTTCACCCCTTGCCAACCGGGCCCCTCGGCTGTATTGTGCTTCCTCTTTAAATAACTGGCAGGCATGAAAACAGGCTCTAATCAGGAGATACCCAAAGTAAAGCGAGAGATTATGTCATGCAGGAAACTAGCCGGCTACGAATGCTACCATAAAAAGAGCTATAAATCTCCAAAGAAGGGTCTGAAAATCCCCTACTGTCCTGGGGGAGGTATTCAAAACCAAACATCTACACAGGTATCAGAAGATCAGATAAATGGTTTCAGGGCTGGGCTGACTGACGACATGGAAATTCCTTTTAGAGAACAGAGCTAAAATTATTATTATTATTATTTTTTACCACCTGTTCATCACAGTTCTGCTAAACTATAAAAAATCCTAATATACTTGAGATCACAATAAGCAGCAACGACAACAACAACAACAACAACAGGAAAAATCCCAAAAAGAACGCAATCATGTCCATCACCGTTCCTCCCTGAGACGTAACATTAGTATGGAGTCACTCCTTCTGGATGAGGCCACCATATTTTATTGTGAAATTGGGCTCTATATTTAGACATGTGGTTGGCATCTGTATCCCCTTTGGCTGAGTGTGGAACAATGCAGGCCTTCTGCAGGGAAACACACACACACACACACTGCGTGCTACTGTGAGCGCTCAGCCTGTTGCCTTATATGGTAGCGAAGGCAGCTTCTGGTGTGATTGGCCCACTGACGTCCCAGCATGGGACGTTCGGATTCGCACTGGCACATAACCTCACCTGTTCCGGCATGTAAATGAAGGCGGGCTGGAGGCTGGGCTGAACCACTGCTTGCATAATCCCAGACCTCAGAGCAATTTTCATCTGATTGAAAGTGTATCACGAGTAGAACACTATAAACAAACTACCAGCAACACATACGTTCTTCTCAGTTTTTGATCTTATAATAAAAAGTGAAAGTTTCTAACTAAATAGAAATCATTTGATATTTATATTAATATTATATATAAGAACTGTTTTTAATCAATTATATAAATGAACAAACTTATCATTAACTTATCTGTTGCAAATTGCTCTAAAGTAGAAACATTGGATGATATGATTTATATGAAATCTATAATATGATATGAGTATACTGTACAGTATATTAAATTAAATATATAGTTATGTACACAACTATAATTACCATAAAATATAAATAAATAGCAAATATATTTAAAATATTTGAAACGTAAAATATATACAAGCAAAATCTTTAGTTCACAACTTTGCATTAATAATAATAATAATATCAAGTTATAATAATAATAATAATAATAATAATAATAATAATAATAATAAAAGGAAGAAGAGATAGGATTTTATATTTTATTTAAAAGTCAGCACACAAATAGTGGAGGAAATAAGATATTTATATTAAATATTTAAGCCTCATAAAGACAAATGCTGATTTAATAATAGTAATCCTCAAAAAGCAAACAATTATCATTTAATAAAGTACTTTCCTTATGTTCAAGGATATTTTATAATATTGTGTCTAAGGGCAAGGCCTGCAACATACAGTATAAGGTAGTGTAATAATAATTTAAAAAACAAAACAAAACTGTAGTACCTTGAAAGTGGACAAAGATGAGCTCTGTCATTATACAAAAAACAATAAAATAAATTCTAAATTAAAGACAGTAGTCTCTTTAGCCACGTCGCAGCCTGTCGCAGTAAAATGTTCTTTAATTTAATCTAAATTTACATGAATTACATCATTTCATATAAAGAAATAAGGGCAGACTTCAGACCTTTGCACAAGACTGTGTGTCCTAAAGTCTGCTATAAATATTAATTATAAACATGCAGGATAAGGTGGAAAATATTTTGCAAGCCTTCTGACCTATTCGATGATTATAAATCTTTTTTATTTAAGATACTTTTCAATGGATTCAATTAAGATCGATGAAAAAATGTGTTTAAATAGGACAAAATAAACATTTAGCAGAAAAGATAACAGATGCAGTTTTTGTGCAAACTTTTTGCAGACGGTTGCAAAGTTATCTGTGCCATCTAGTGTGCAGAATTGGCATTGCCTTTTCTGACCAGCCCTGGCATGAAAGGAAATGTATGGTATACAGTCTTGCTGTGAGAGTGGCATTGTGGGAGCTGATTCTAGTTAACTTCACTATAAATCACTACAATTAAATCAAGCTTTATAGCTTTTTAACACTTAATTACGATATGTAACATCTTACGTTTTCAGGCCTTGTGATCATGTTCGAACTTTTTTAACGATTTCAGGCTCAAAAGTCTGCTCCAGAGACTGGGAATGTGACCGGTTTGGGGAAAATGAAAGCTTTGTTTAGGATTTATGCAGTAGGCTTAAAAAATAAAAAATGCTGAGGAAAAACATCACTGACCCACTGACAGGTGACGTCAGTAACATTGATTATCTCATTACAATGGCATCTGTCATGCATTGGGATACATCACTCAATGTGGACAGTCAGTTGTTAAAATTGATCTATTGCAAGCAGGGAAAATGTGAATGTGCATCCTGGGATTTCCACAGAGAGCAGATCGATGACTTTCCGTTGCTTTCTGCATGCCTCCATGCTCCACTGGGAATATTTCAGTTGTGAAGTGGCTTGACTCGACAGTTGGAAACAACTCTTTGATTGGTGAGGTGCTGCTGTCAGATGCTTCTGTCAGAAATATACTAGGTGTGCACCTTTAGTAAAGTGGTCCAGAGAACTGCTTCTGGGATGCTTCTGAAATGTGCCGTGAAGGTAATCAGCTCTGGCAAGTGCATCGAAGCTGGAACACGATACAGACACTCCTGTGTGAAGGATCTGAGCGACATTGACAAGGGCGAAATTGTAATGGCCACACAACTGGGTCAGATAAAATTCTGTTATACCTATCAAAGTTGGGCGAAGGAACGAGCGCCGGTGAAACAGGAATAGGCTCATGGGTGCCCAAGGCTATATGTGCTGTTTGTGGGGCGCGATGGCTAGCCTGTCTGTTTTAATCCCACAGAAACGTTACTGTAGGCCAATATGTTGAAAAAGTAAATGTTGGATATGGTACAAAGGTGTTAAGACATGTCATGGATCACAGCTTGCTGTGTATGGGGCTGCTTAGCTGTAGACCAGTTAAAGTGCCCATGCTGACCCATGTCCAGCCCTGGAAACACATATTAATTGGCATTTGAGCATCAGAACTGGACCGTGAAGCAATGGAGGAAGGTGGCCTGGTCTGCTGTATCATGTTTTCTTTTGCCATCATGTGGATGGCATCATGTGTATGTGTATGTCAATTACCTGGAAAGCAACGTCACTAGGATGCACTATGGGAAGGCAAGCCAATGGAGGAACAATAGTGCTCTGAGCAATGTTCTGCTGGGAAACATACATGGGTCCTGGGATTCATTTTAACTCTATAATTTGTTTTGATTCTGTAAAGTTGCTTTGCGACAATGACCATTGTTAAAACCATTATACAAATAAAACTGAATTGAATTGAATAAGGATGGGGGTTAGTGGTTAGCACCGTCACCTTGCACCTCCAGTTCAGCTAATAACTAGCACGGTTCAGTTCATACTGCAGTGAAATCACCACATGCTTCAGGTTTAATTTAGACAATTTATTTCACTAATTTGGCAGCTCAGAACTATTATTAAGATTTAATCTATCATTAAGCTTTTTTTCTGATGCTGCTTTGACTATGACATTACTCCCTCATCGTCTATACTGCTTAATCCTGTATAGGGTCACGGGGGGTCTGGAGCCTATCTCAGGAGACATAGGCAATCTTAGCCAATCCATTGCGGGGCGCACACACATTTACATTTTAGGCAGATAGCCTTATCTAGAGCGACTTACATTTTTATCTCATTATACATCTGAGCAGTTGGTTCTTGCTCAAGAGCCTAGCATGGACAACTTTGGTGGTCGTGGTCCAATGTCTTAACCACTCAGCAATCCCTGATCCCCTACGTCTCACACATACTGTACATACACACACTACGAGCAATTTGCGAATGCCAATTAGCGTATGTAATGTAGGAGGAAAATGTAGGAGGAAACCAGGGGACCCAGAGGAAACCCACCAGGCACAAGCAGAACATGCAAACTCCATGCTCACAAAGGCGAGAATTGAACCCGGACCTGGACGTGCAAGGCGACAGTGCCAACCATAAAGCCAACGTGTCACCACTATGACACTAATGTTTTTTTAAATTTTTTTTTTTTTTTTTATACATATCAGTGCTACTACTTGTGCACACTACATACTCCTACTTTGTGATTTTCTCCTAGTTTAAAATAAATCATGATACCTCTCAGTCACTGGTTGTGAACTGATCAGAACAAAGTCACAAAGTTAGTTCTTAGAAAAACAGATGAACCAGAGATGAATCTACATATCAGCCTAGTTTTAAATTTTATATTACTAAATGTATTCAAATTGAGGATATCATTGTGAAATCACACACATAATGGCTCTGCTGCTACTTAGACCTACTGTATGCTTCTGCATGCAATACAGCTCCAAACATCAGGATGCTGGGTCACAGACAGAATAGATCTGGACCTGATCTTTAGTATCTTTGTACAACCAGCTCAGAATTAGAGGTTGGCAAAGAGCACAAATCCAGTACTCCGATCAAATATTACTCAAGTAAAAGTAGAAGTCCTCCATTTACGATTCTACTTGAGTAAAAGTACAAAACTACTGTAATGACCTTCAAATTTACTTAAGTAACAAGAGGTTAAGTAAGAGTTTTTTCTCTCTCTCTCTCTCCCACTCTCTATTTTGTTGCTGTCTGCAACCCTCTCAACTTCTGATTCCAAACACTTGCTGTATGATTAAGTGCTTCACAGAGGGAAGTCTAATTATGCAATTATGCATAATATTCGAAAGGGGCCAATATTACCACTACACCATGCAGAAATGCTACACCATGAAGAAATGTATTGAATAAAAAGCACTGATATTTTCTGTAATATGCAGTGGAGTAGAAACTGTACATTAATAAAACTAATCAATACAGTAACGGTAGCTGTCTTCCCACTCTGCTCAGAATAGTCCTTCATTAAGAAAGCAGCCCAGTGTTTAATACATATACATGTAGTAATTTCCAGATAAATATCTGCCCCTTTCTCATCGTAAATACATGATGGCCAGAATGAGCAAACTCCACACACACAGGCCTAATGCTGGAATCGAATCCTCAACCCTGGAGGTGCGAGGTCACAGTGCTAACCACTGAGCCACCATGCTAGGCCAACTGTTTTCTTTTTCCCTTCAAATTATTACCATACAAAGTGTTTTTATTTGTCTGTAATTTCCTTCAGGATCAAAAATCAATCAATCTATCCATCCATCTCTACATTGAACGCAAAGTCACTGAAAAGGAGGTTTGTCTTGTTTTCAAGAGGTAATCAAGTCCGTTATTAAAAATTATTCAATCGAGTGTGAGAATAAAAATGGGTTGTTTAGATGACCTGCTCAGGAATCTTCTTGTAACATTACAATGCAAACCATGAAGTTCAGTATTGCGTAGCTTCCCCCTTGTCTTGTGCCCCTCAGGACATGTCTCCACAGGACCGTGTGCTGTCTGCCTGGGTTGTCTGTCACCAGGATGTTGCCAGTTGATCCTTTGGGTGATGTGAGTCGCAGGGTGTGACCTCCGTTTGTAGCCCCGATTGGGATCTGTGGAGTTTGGAGGCAGGATGGGTGGCCTAATAGATAATCACATTTCAACTGTGTGTGAATGGGCTATGTAGACTATAGAAACATAAAGCTTGCTTGCTGGAGGTAGAAGGACAAGGCCTATGAGGCCAACCAAATAAGTGATGGTGGAATGTGTTAAGTTGGATGAAAATGTGGACATCGGTTTTGAGATAGATAGGGAAATCAACTTTTTTTTAATGTGAGAACACAATGTATTGGGCATAGTTTATGTGGGCAGAGAAGTTTGTGTATAAAATGGAACGGCTGGGAGAAAGAAAACTTTCCCCATGTTGATTTTTTTTGCCATATTATACTGGTCACTCTGTTTAATAAGAATAAAATTTGTTACTTTGCCCTTACACTGTGAATAAATTACTTGTCTGTTTAGTTTTGAAGGATTTCCAGAATTTGTGCACCAGGTTTTCTGGTACCTTTCTATCGTGTCTAGCATTAACTTTTAGAGCCACATCGGATGATTTAATTTGCACTGGCTGTGGGATTTTCTGTGGGATCGGACTGGACTGGCAGGGCTTTGGGCCCCCTGGGGGAAATGGGAGAGCCTTGGGTGCCAGAAACAAATTGACAAGATATACGTCTTGATCTTCTTTGAAAAGAAAAATGAAAACGGGTAACTCAAAATGTCTTTTCTTCTTTTCAATTTGTTTCTCGAAAAATACAAAAGCATAAAATTATTGTGCACTGTCTATTGAAAAAATTCCATAATAATATCTATTGTCTATGAAATTCTCCCTGTCTCATATCTTGTTAATATATGACTATGATCCTGGTATGTTGCAACATATGTAGTGCAGTGTTAATGTTATGGATGATTGGTGTATAATTGGTGGGAAAACCTTGCATCATACAAGGAGCTGTACATTAAATGACCCCATAATAAAAGATTAAGCAATTTGGCTGTCAACATACAAATTTAAACCGAAACACTTTCACCAACTAAAATATTAACTGAGTGAGCGTGTTTAAGAAAACAAAACATACATTTCAGGTTCAATTGCCAATTATGTACTTCTCAATGTTTTCCAAAGGCATAAAGGTAAGGTAACCCCTTTTTAGACTTCCAATATTAGGGTCCAAGCGCTATGACATCATAGTGTGTGATTAGGGCCTAATCATTATGACAGAGGCCCTATGGCATCATAGTGTGTGTTTAGGGCCTAATCATTATGACAGAAGCCCTATGACATCATAGTGTGTGTTTAGGGCCTAATCATTATGACAGAAGCCCTATGGCATCATAGTGTGTGTTTAGGGCCTAATCATTATGACAGAAGCCCTATGGCGTCATAGTGTGTGTTTAGGGCCAAATCATTATGACAGCAGCCCTATGTCGTCATAGTGTGTAATTAGGGCGCCAGCACTATGACAACACCCCTATGTTGTCATAGTGTGTGATTAGGGCCCAAGCACTATGACCACAGTCATATGTTGTCATAGTATGTGTGAGGGGCCTCTTGTTCTTCTAAGGATTTTCTTCAGACTTTTGGGGGAACTAACATGCTCAAATGTAATGAAAAAAATTGGCAAACATGTTGGAATCTGGCACGAGGCCCTCACACGAGATTTTGCTGCATAGCTCCTATACCTTTGCATAAACCCTGTACACATTTAGAGCTCATTGGGCTGAACAGCTTGAACAATATGTCATGGGCTCAGCTCAACTGGAAATCAGTTATTTTGGGTCGTTTGACACACTCTTCCTAGGGGATGTATACGATTGCCACCAATCCGGGCGTATGTGATCTCAGGACATTGTGGATGCAAAATTGTGGATGGATTTGTGATATCTTAAACTAGTCAGTTGTGACAATGGCTTCAACTTAAAAAAGTGGTTAATAACTTTGTGTTCAGTGTTAGTGTGTTATGTGTCATTGGAGCGACATCATATTGAGAAACATCGCTTTAAAGACATCACATTAGGTGAGAGTCTTGGTAAAAAGATAAAAGGTAAAATTCCCCCCATTCTAAAATTATATCATAATGACATTGGAATGTCCCCTTTAAATTGTCTTTCTGGTGTGCCGGGGGCGATGGCTCACGCTCATCCTTGCTTACAATTTATAATTTGCACTTATTATTTATGAAACGTGAGATTAAGCACACAAAGCACAAACTAAACCAGTAATTAAGGCACTTTTAATGGCACATGGCATCACCTGAGGCATTACACAGAGCAGCACCTTGATTTTCAGCATATGCGTGCAAATCGTATCCTAAACAAATGGACCAGGGCTGAGTTCCATTACTGCGGTCAACACTCTTGTCCACTTTCACGAACACCTGCTGTTAACTACTTCATCAGGTTGAATAAAACCCTGGTCAGGATTGAGGGATTGAGCTAACAATGCTGTAGATAATGCTGTGGGCACTGCTTCTTCATCCCTAACAGCTGTTGTAACATTCCTACTAAGTAGTTAGTGATCTGATATGACTCAAAGGTAATGTGCATGGTTCAAAGGTAATAGTCTGTACAAATCTCCATGGGAACGGTGCTAGACTTGCTAGTAGATTTGCTAAGGGGAAAGTTGACAAGGGTGCCTTAAAACATTAATGGAAAACAGGACATCATAAAGATATATGAAACATACTTTAAACATTTTAACGCTTTAAGGAAACTCAACACAGAATTGTACTTTTACACACAGCCTCTACCCCAGAAAAAAGCAATTACACTAACCAACGGACCGTTGCGTTTTGGCTTTGGAACACTTTAACGTACATGAGTCAAGAGGTAGCGTGGAAAAAAACGTTGTGCTCGTCCTCATGCTTCTTCCAACCTATGGTTAAATCACAGAAATGAAAGACTGCATAGCCTGTGGAGGATAAGAAGGTATTCACCAGCAGGCACCATAAACTTAGGGAAAAAAACAACAACAACGTCCGATCTACTGTCCAGAGCTTTCAGTTACACGTCCTCAGTTGATTTGATTAAAAAAATAAAAAAAAGTTTAACACACAACTCAAAGAAATCTGTTGAAAATTAAATAAGAAACAACATAAAAAGAAAACAACACGCAGAAGAAATAAGAAATTAAACTACTTATTATTGTGAAGCAGTAAGGCATGTTGAAGAGTAAAAGGTTCTGTTGAAAAAGTGATCTTGAAACAACCTTCCACTGAAGAACTGGGAGGCATTCGCCAGGTCTGGGCTTAACTCATCAAGAAACTGCAGAAGACAGAAAAAGCAGTCCATTTAGTTAAAGAACATTTCATTACTACAGCAAAACTGCTTAAAACATGAAAGAAGGAAATTCAGAAAAGTTTATAAATGTCCAAGAGCTAATAAAAATACACAATAAAATTTCACAATAAATTACACAATACAATCTGTGTTTTTTTTAAAATGAGAATGTAAACAGTGTGTACAGTGAGGTGGCGTTGTTGAGGAATACAATTCTGAAGACGTTTCTGAATGTTAGTTAACTGCCCATCATACACATTCCCTTTTTTTTTTTTTTTAAAGAAATATACACTCATGAAATTTTCTAGATAGCCAATCATGCAATGCAATTCATGAAATTGTGCAGATACAGTACAGGTCAGGTGCTTCTGTCTAATTTAGAAGAAATCAAGAAAAAGTCTGTTCTCTGGGACTTTAACCATGCCAAGGTTGCTGCTGATCTCCTGGGATTTTCACTCACTAGTCATTACACAAAAAACAAAAAGCATCCAAAAAGTGGTTCTGTGTGTAGAATCTCCTAGCTGGTGACAGAGTGAAAAGAGAATGCCTAGACTGGTTCGGACTGACAATAAAATTCTGGTAACTCGTTCACTCTTTACAAAAGGTATTGAGCGGGAAAACGTAGATGAGCTAGGACAGCAAAAGGTCACGCTGTATTCCTCTACTGTCACCAAGAACAGGAATCTGAAGATCCACTAGACACCAGTGCAACAAAATTGAACAGATGGTGAATTGAAATAGATTAACAGTTTCTCCAACAGTTCCTTTCTACAAGACCTATAAGAACTATAACACTGGCAACGAGTTGATGCAGTGTGCCGCTGCCAGGTGATTGGCTGACTGGATAACACACACAGTGGGGGAAATAAGTATTTGATCCCCTACAGATTTTCTAAGTTTGCCCACTTACAAAGAAATGAAGGGTCTATA
>JAQMYL010000002.1:11187876-11203424 GCA_030014365.1 Clarias pachynema | reverse complement strand
TGCAAATTGTGCTCAGCGAAATTGTCCAGAGGAGGCTCAAAAGGTAGCGCATTTAACACAAGTAATTTAATCAAGCAGGACAGTTTCAGGCCGCAACGAGCCATATTACATGCGGAACAATTCCGCGTCTGTTTCAGTAAATTTAAATCATGTTTTTATTAAGTACTCGGTATCGGTGAGTACTGAAATGCAAGTACTTGTACTCGTACTCCAAAAAAGTGGTATCGGTGCATCCCTAGTTTACAGTGTATATATGTTGGTTATTTCTTTTTTTATTGTTATAGGGTGCCAATAATGGAGAGCATTCATTCTGTCCATCTTTTCATTTTATAGACTTGTATGGAATGTGGAACCTCTTTGTTTTTCTTTTAGTTGCTCCCGCTGGACTCTACTATCGTGGAAGAGCACAAAAGGGAGATCCTGGAAGCCAAGCAGATCGCCCGCAAGCTCACCATGGTGGTGGTGCCCTCGGAGAAGAGCGACGATAAAGACAAGGATAAGGACAAAGAAGAGGAAAAGAACGACAAGGTTATCCAGTCTTGTGAAAAATGAACTATCTGGTTTTTTTTGGTTGTTTTTTTTTCCTCCCAGATGTTTGGATTAATGCAAACTTGCTCTAGGCTCATAACACCTGGTACCACATTGAATTGGATGTTCTATAGAGGCTTAAAAAAAAAAAAGATACGAGTAAATAACTTTATCAGTTCATTGCTAGTAATTAAGATTCCAGAGGTCTCAGGAACTGAAGACACGTTCACAGCGTGTCTCTTTGTTAATGGACAAAGAACGCAGGAAGGTTTTACATTTTTTGTTGTTAATATGCTAAAAAAAAAAAAAAGATGACGCTATGTGCTGCAATCCCTCGAATGATTGGGAGTTTCTACCTCCTCCCGAGGATCATATTAAGAACACGCAGTGCACAACTAACATATAATACCTTACCGTAATACCCATTTAATCCCTGACTCCTTTAATTAAAGGATTTATAGTCGGCGGCTTCTTTTGCCCTTCATCAGCCAGGACCGCGCTGCACCGAGAGACCGCAGGGACAGCGCGTGCTGATTTCTGAGCGGCCCCATCAGTGCAGAACAGTACCTCATTAAACACCCGAGACAGGGCCAGCATGCGATCAAATCCACATCTGCACGAACACGCTGGCTCTCGTGCTCCCGGCTTTGTGCGTGTGCCCGCAGTGTGGTAGCGGGAGCTCAGATTTAAGCGTCAGGTTTAAGCTTTATGCAACGGGCTGGGCTAATCAATGCCTGCGGTGTTCTTCAGCTGGTTCTTTGCCGAAGTTAATTGTTCTGCAGTAGGTCGTTGTCGTTCCCGTTTCGGCGGTGCGTGTTCAGAATAGATCGGCTCCTTGCCTCGCGGCGATTGACGAGTAACCGCTTCGATCGTGTTTATTTAGGCCGGAGTCCCCAGGGCCTGGGTAGGCTACTGCTTTATTCCGCAGTATCCGTGTTATGCGAGCACGCTGCGAGTTGTGCTTTTCTCACAGCCTCCAGTTCTCCTTTTAGACCAAGTAAACCATGTCTAAAGAAACCCTTAATGTGGAAATGAATCCTCAGCACCTCCATACGCTCAGGGGACTCGTGTCGAAGAGACTTCACCTCTTTTTCTTCTTTCATTTGTCATTCCAGCCTCCTAATAATCAGAAACTGGGCCTGCTCGAGGCTCTGCTGCAGATCGGCGACTGGCAGCACGCACAGTGTATCATGGAGCAGATGCCACCCTTCTACGCCACCTCGCATAAATCCATTGCTGTAGCGCTGTGCCAACTGCTGCACATCATCGTGGAGCCTCTGTATCGCAGGTACACACATATACACACACACACACACACACACACACACACACTCCTACACACTGCATTCAGACCATGTCTTTCAACAACCTGGATGAATACAGAAATAAAAATGTATGTAAATAAAAGGTGCAGCTAAAGGTGAGGATATTTTACATGTAGATTGCGTGAAGGCTAAAAATTTACTTGCTGATCGGGCTCGGGCCAATCAGCTCTCTCTAAACCTCTGGCAGCTAGAGGTTACAGCATCACCCGGGAATCGAACTCGCGATCCCCAGATGATAGGGCGAGCACTTTACCACTGCGCAACTCGGAGGCTTGCCGATCGAGTTCTGTCGAAGAGTAACGCTAAATCGTTTTGTTTTCGCAGGGCTGCGGTTCCTAAAGGTGCTAAAGGCTGCATATCGAAGCTGCTAAAGAACAGGCAAGCAGCTCCTACTGTCGAGAACTTCGAGGAGCTCTCTAAGGGTCTGTTCACCATGCTGGGTTACCTGGGCCCGCACCTCTCCCACGATCCCATCCTTTTTGCCAAGGTCGTGCGTCTGGGCAAGAGTTTCATGAAAGAGGTAAAACAGAGATGAGGGACGGTATTGCATTAGTACGGACGAACACAAGGCGGAATCTTAACACTTTAATAAAATGGTTTAATGAGCCAGGGGATTAAAATATGTTGGAATGGTGATATGAAATGATAATGTTATACCTTCTTTTAAGTAACAGCAGATACAATAAAGTGTGAATGTACTGTAAGTAAATTGACGACCATGAATGAAAAAGCTAATTCGAGAGTAATAATGAATCAATATTAAATTTCTAGATTTTGGTTAAATAGACCAAAATGTGTTTCATAACTAATCAGGATTTAAAATTGAAATACTGAGCTTAATATTTGAATAGCTTGATTAATTTAAGTAAAAAAGGTATTTAACAGTAAGACTTAGCTTCAAGAAATTTCTTTTTAAACACTACAAATTGGAATCTCTGCAAGTAAAAAAAATATCTTGAATGCAGGCTAATTTATCTAATATTTCTCTTTATGAGATTATTTACGGCAAATACATTGCCATTCAGTGTTGGTCTTTGTTCGGTTTCTCTTTTCCAGCTTGAAATAGTGAAGTCATATTCTTTGATCAAGCAGTTATTTATTACGTAATTAGTAATTAAACAGCATGTACCAAAAACATTACAAACACTATTATTTTACAGGAACGCCTTTAGCCTTGATTTCGGTCCATGTTTATACTGGCACAGCTTAGAGAATCTTATGCAATGTCACAACATTCATTTCCGTCCAGAGTTAAATTAACATTTGCAGATCTTGTATTGATAATGTAAGGACGAGTTGAAGTAATATTTAAAGAATATCCCAAAAGACTTTCAGTGGGGTTAAAGCCTGGAATCTGGTCAATTCATGTTGTGAAAATGATTCCTCGTGCCCCCAGAAACACTTTTTCCTGGAATATGCCTGTGTCAGGGAAGATAAAAATCCATAAATGTGTAATACCCTGGTCATTCAGTACATTCAGGTCATCAGGTGACTTACACTAGGAGCCATGTCAGAGTGATTTTTTTTTTTTAAATCACTCAATACACAACCCATGATGCTTATGCTATTTAAAATAAATAAAACTAGTTATTGCAATATATTTCAAGACATCTTTAATAATCCATAACATCTTTATTATTTATTGTTTATATATACTGTATTAATTATTAGCCCAACTCTTTGACTTGTCTCCATTTTTTGCCCATGAAAGTACTGTAGTTGGTTCAAGTAAATGTTTTTTTTTAAATACCCCGAACAATTCCCCAACAATTAAAACATGACTTAAAATATTTCTTCTTCAGTTTAAGTCTTTGTTTTCCCCAAAGTATCAGACGTTTTACAATTTCATGTTCAGAATATAGACCTGACCAAACATCATTCTAAAGCTGTTGCACGTCATTCCTACTACAGCTCCCTCAACAGCTTGTTCAGACTCCTCCAGTCGCTCCAAAAGGCCAGGCGTCACCCATCTGACCCCAGTCCTCCACAGCGGAGCTCTGCTTAAAGACAACAGGAGAATTTAGTTAAAAAACTTTTACAGAATATCTAGTTTTGATAAAAGTAAAATATATTAATAAACCTATTTACCACAGTGTGTGTAAAATACTGTTTTGGGAATTCTGCAATGTAAATAAACTGCCTGTGCTAATGTTAACCATTGAACTTTGTTGAGCATTAGTTCATCTCTGAAGCCAAACTATAACTTACCAAATATTGAAGCCCCCCTACTCCTTAACTGATAAACACTTCAGGGTTTTTATCCTGCCTGCATTAACTAAGCGCTTGCGCTACCGTGCAAAGTCACAGCCAAAGTGGGGAAAATATAAACCTTCTGCTGGCTCTTGTAAATCTAGCCTCAGCTTGTGTCTCTCATGAACTGCATCACATTATATTCCAGTCACATAAATAACCTGCAGATTAACTTTTACCCAAATAAATGCTAAATTTATCTAAATCCAGACAACACCCAGATTCTGAAGACATTTTCAGAGAGCACAAACAGTCTTCTTATAAGTTTTTCAAGTAGTGCAGCTTTTATAATAGCGACATTAATAGTATTTTCGAAGCTTTAGCGTCTTTTTGATGGAAAGAGGAGTGATATTGTGAGTTTGTGACACTGACAGTAAGCTGTAATGTTAATTCCAGACTGGGTAAACAGACCATTAAGTTATCTAAAGTCACTTCTGACTGCTGCTGGTGCTGCCAAATGATTTTCTAAACGCCCGATAAAAAACTAAACTGTTAAATAAACTATAAACTACCCCAAACAAATTTTATTAAAAAAAAATAAATAAATAAAAGAAGTCACCACCCTGAATAAGGTCCATTATGCTGCCATCTTCATCTCTGTAGTGCAGTTTGATAGCGTCAGTTCGGTGGGGGTGGGTTGTTAAAATCACGTGATTGCAACTCAGCGCAGCTAAATTGCTGGCTTGTGTTAACGTTTTCCTGAGAACAAACGCCATCTAGTGGTGGCACCAGGTAAATGAATAAATGGTGCTTGAATGGGCGTGTTTACTGTGAAATCTTGACACACAGTAAGGAGTGGGGGCGGGGGGTCATGCCATCCAAAGGGCAGCCACACGCCATTAGGAGGTGGCTACTAATGTAAATATACATTTTCTGCCACATAACATTGCTGAGCCTAGCAACTCGATCATAACACTGCCTCCAGAGGCTTGTACAGTGCTTCCCTTCTTAAATTCTTTATAAGTTTAATATATTGTACAGTTCTTAATGCCAGTAATTTCATCAACTTCTGTAGTTGTTTTCTTTGCTTGATGCAGGCCAATAATTTTTCCCTCATGAAATACAGTAACATCTAAAATATCTTTATAAATGGTTTAAAACTTGAGAAGCTGCTCACTGCATCGGCTAGGGTTAAAATAATTGTTACTGCTCAAACACATTAATCACTGCAGATATTATCCAATCAAAGCCTCCTGAGTATTTGCTTATTTAAATCCAAATGGTGCCTTTTTGCCAGGCAGTGTACATCTAGAAATAGAGTTAGTGGGCATATATTTGTTATATAATAAGAATAATAATCTCATCATCTTGCCTTTATTCCAGATATGTGTTCACTTGCTAAGCTGTAACTGTACCAATGGAGCAACCAATATAACAGCTAAAACCTTTCTTTGAATATAGTTTCAAAACACAAAATTTAGTTTGCCAGCATAACCCCATCTCACCACTTTAGGTTTTAGGAGAAGCCGCAATTCCGCACTGTTCGTGGAGGGTAACGTTAAGTCTGTTGGAATGCGTCCTAAGATTATGTCAAGAAAAAAAAAAAAGCTTTCATCAAAGCTGTGCCAAAGAGCCTAAAACGAGTTTTAGGTTTACTCAGTTTTATTTTTACTTCTCCTTCTTGTGAATGCTGTTGACTGGTGCTGTCTAAGTAATATCGACTGGTCCTTATCCAATGAGAAGATGAGCGTTTCACACATTTTATGCTAAATAATTGATTTTGTGCTTAGCCATACGTGAGCTCAGTCTTCTTGCAAATTAGTCGTTCTAAAAGCGACCCGAAATGCTTTGTTTACCAGCATTATATTCACTATTTAGCAGTGTGTAATGAGGGGTTAATTTGTTTTTGGTACTAGCAGCACTATTAATTTATTGCCGTGGCTTATGTTATGACAGGCACGTTTGTTTACCAGCATTCCCCCTCATTGTCACCGTGCCCTATTGCTAATCGCAAAGCTCCGGCACGCTAATGGCCCTATTAATTGTTTACGTGCTTACACAACTGCTGCTGTTGAGCATATTGTTATCGCACAGACCAACAGCAGAGCGGGAGGAGTTCAGCTAAATACGACGAGCGTTTCCATCCCAACTTTACTTCCAGCTCTTTAGGTCAAATTGTTGAATATGTCAGGATCATTTCAGGATAGGAATACAATCGGCAACAACACAGTTTGCATAATAAGCACTTTTCCAGTAACTACAATTTATTTCCTTATTACATCATTACACATAGCACTTTTATATCCAGGTATAGTTACATTTTCTGTTGTGAAACATCCACAGAACACATTTATGAAATGTAACCAGTCCTTTGTTGTCTGTTTTGATTCACTGGTTCTACGAGTCGGATTTTTAAAATTAAGTAAACTTCCCATTGTCAAATGGTCTACAGTTGATTAATTCCTTAGAATAATACAAACTGCCTGCATCTTCTGTAGAGTAATGTTAAAAAATTTTATTAAATGCCTTTCGATAAGATATACAGTATACGGTACAGTACTCTGTAAAAGTCTTGAGGTCCAATTTCTTCGTACTTCTTAAAAAATGCAAGGCAAAAAGTCCTTCAGGAAGCCAGTAGAACTATTTCTCAGGACGACATTAAAAATGGAAGAAAGGCTTGCTCTTTGGAAGCAAAATCTGAAGAAATGAGCAGTGTCTCAAGACAGTGAAAGTCAGTGAATCGAATCAAAATTCTGATCAACATCCTACCTCAAGTCTTCCTTTTTTCGTTTCCTTTACCTCAAAGTGCCACACTTACTGTACAAAGCACCGACTCTCGAAATTTCTTCTTCCTTTATTTATTGTTGGCTTCATATTATGAGGCGCAGCTGCCGTTGAGGTCCCTAGAAAATTACTGTTACTATAGAAACCATAACACATTACAGCAAGTGCATTAATAAAGTCCGTGATAGGCTTTACAGCTGGAGCAATTTGTCAACACCTTTTCGAACCCTCAACAGCACTGCTTATCTTTTTAGGAAGAGTAAAAACCTTGTATATGTGTTCGAAATCAGCATCGAAGCGCTGCTTCGGTCAGTGCTCGATTAAAGGCTTCGGCATGCCAGGGTGAGAATCTGTACCGCTCTGTATAATTAGGCTCATTTCAAAGTAGCACAAAGTGAGCTCTTGTGTAACTCAGCAGAATCAGTAGGGATGTAGTGCTGTAAGCTTGTATTGATCTGCATTTGAATGATCTTTCTCCTTTTCTCTCCCCTCCTCCCCCCCCCCCCTCCCTCACATCATCCCTTCCTCTCTGCCTGATAGTACCAAAGTGAAAGCAAGCAAGATGCCAAGGAGAAAACGGTGAGTCATGGGACATAAAAGAAAGTTATGAAGCATGTAGTGGGGGGAACAAAGGCACAGTGGTCGTTTAGATTAAATCAAGCAGAAGCAAAGAACTCAAGCTGCAAGTTTCCGAACAAAAGAAAGCAGTGTTTCCGAACAAAAGCAGAATAAACCTGCTTTTAACATACTGTGATCCCAAATCATCAGCAGCATCATCATCATCATGTGTGTTTTTCCATCTGGCTCGTCTTAGTTCCTAGCGCACAGCTACATTAAGTACACCGAAAGCCCGTTTTCATATTTGTGTTTCGATTCTGCAAGGATTGCTTCTGCTGTGCGCATTGTGCCCGTCATTAAAGCACACACTGCATATAGGCTGTTTGAGAAACTGACATATGGTGTCATGGTGTTATCCAACTGTGATCCTGATGCGCCTGAAACTCCCGCTATAAAGCAAGTTCTAAATAAAAGCTCAGTAGTCTGTTTGAAAAGGCTCTGTCTCACAGCTGTGTGTGAACTTTGCTCGCAGATGTGCCAGGCAGAATAAGCAGATGCACACACAAACCGAGCACATGGGATACAAATGATATGTAACCTGGCCTTTTTCTTTTTCTTTTCTTTTTTTTTCTCCTCTTGCTCTAACCTGTTTTTTTTTGTTTTTTTTGTTTTTGGCTCTCAGGACACACTGCTCAGCTGTTTCCTCAGCATCGCTGACCAGGTGCTGCTTCCCTCCCTCACGCTCATGGACTGCAACGCCTGCATGTCAGAGGAGCTCTGGGGCTTCTTTAAGCTCTTCCCCTACCAGCACAGGTACCGGAGTATCAGATTTACCTGCAGTGAAATTTGTGAAATAAGTCGCAAGGGTTCTCTCAGAGCTGGGGCCGGCCACATTATAACACTATCTAACTGATTACATCAGACTGTTCACAAGCAGGGTTGTCAGGGTAACCTGTTTTTGCATTGATTTCCTTTTTTTTTTTTTTACCTTTCTCTAGCCTGCTCTCATTCTCATCTCCCACACCTTTCAGAATCTGCACATGAATATAAAGCACTCGTATATCAACCTCAGTGTTGCTTAAAATATGATTTAAGGGTAGGTGTAACGTCCGGAACGGACGAGACTGCAAATTATTATTATTATGCAGTTGTATAAAGGAAGCTTAAGCAGACATTCTTGGAGATGAATCAGTATGTTGTGTCATTTATGCTGTTACTATTTAGCTGATGCGTGTTGGGTTTCTTTGGTGAATTAATAGTTTTTCTCTCTCTCTCTCTCTCTCTCTCTCTCTCTCTCTCTCTCTCTCTGTCTCTGCCTGATTTTCTTGTTAGCAATGATGCATTTTGTACAGATCTCCCAAACGGACATGGAAATCAAGGGGGTTTCAAATTTTTGTCAGTTTGATATGAAGTGAAATGCTTATGAGACTGCTGATGACCTGAACATTTTAAAAATAAGAAAGGTAGAGTTTTCAATAAGAATATAAAGTATGAATACGAAATTAGAAATATAGAAAAACAACTTCTAGCTGTAAAAAGAATTTTAAATTTACATTATGTACAAATAAAATAATAAAAATAAAAATATAGTAAAATATGAAAAAAGAATTGAAGTGGCATATAGAAACCAGTCATGAGCAAGACAATGTGCAGATTGTGCAGAATAATCTGCAAAGTCACAGTTCAGAGGTCACAGTTCTATTATGCAAATGAACAAATCAAGCACAGCAGTGCATTATAGCCGTGGTTGTGTTGAAGTAACGTTGCCGCTTCCCACTGGCTGCAATGGTTCGGGACCTAGAAACCTTTCTGAGGTCAAGAGAGGAATACAACAGGAAGCCATACTGCTCATGAAACAGGGCATGGTATGCTATCGTCTCTTTAGGGGCTCTGTACGTTGGCACTATTCTTTTTTTTTTTTTTTTTTGTCTCATTCAAATCTTTTTTTTTTTTAATGCTAAAGTGAACAGCCCAAATTATATTTCAATTATATCTTTTCAATTCAGATTCGGGTCACTTCCATATGAGGTCCTAAATCAGATGCAAATCAGATTTTCCCCCCAGTGTGACCTCAGTTTGTATAGTATTTCATTTGCCTTTGACATCAATCCAACGAAATACTCGTCATAATTTCGAAAATAGACGATGACCCTGAAAAAGGGTTTTACCGGCAGGGAAGGGAAGTAGCGACGTACACACAAATCTCTGCCCTTCATTTGCAAGTAGGCTAAATATAAAATCCACACATCCCAAATCATCAGTAAAGCTCATGTCATACAGGGGAACCAATAAAATCGAACCAAATGGTTGATTAAACTTCAAGACGTTTTGATTAATTCACAACATCTGTTCGTGCATTCATGCACAGCTGAGTTGAAGGCTAACATTAACTAACAAACATGCGGCAGCAAACATCTTTTGGTTTTTTATCTGAAAACAGCTAAAAAGGGTAACAGTGAGCGGGGGGGGGTGTAGATCCTAATTATACATTATAAATATGTGAGATATTTCTTCTTCTGTGATTTGAGACAAAATATGAGCAGTCTGACAAAAAATCTTATTTGGTCTGCAAGTGTGATATTTGCATTTCGGCATTTGGCAGACGCTCTTATCCATCATTAGATAGATCTTTACAGTAGATCAGATATGGGCCACTTGCCTGCTTGTGCACGTAGACGGGGTTAATGGCACAAACTTTGTTTTACTTGTGGGGTGGGGGAAGGGGATGGGGGACTTTTGTCCAGCTATAAGTAGAGTATGTATTATCGTCTTTATTGCATTGTGTGTATGCAGCTGGTGGTCGATAACCATATATCGGACAAGAGTCATTAGTTCACTCATTTAGGCTTATTTGTAGGCTTGTACTGTCACCAGTCTTTTTCCCGTCGTTGTGCTGCTAGTAATGAACTCTTGGTGTTGAGTTTTTTGCTAAAGATGTTATTTATTTTTATGATTACTTCATTAAAAGGCTTTTAAAAAGTTTTTATCCACAATACAGTATCCGCCAAATATACAGCACTGAAATGAAAAGATGCACAATATTACCTTGTCGTCTTCTGTGAGTTTATTTCTCCTGAAAGAAACGAACATGCACACTATTAGTTTGTTGATTTACCATGGCCTATGTAAGGTAAGTGTTTGAAGTGTGTGCACCGTCTCAGTGTTCATATCGTTCATGCAGATTCTCGAACTTATCCCAGAACAAAGGTCACTGCAGACTCCCGCAAAAGGAGACGATTTGCTTGAGTAATCTGTCTGATCGAGAGATCTACCAGAATGATGGAATTACGTAAGAATAGACTACATAACCGTTACTCGGTGCCATCTTATTAAATCTCTCTTGGCGTTGTTCTGCCAGCCTTTTCAAACTCGGTCCCCATTTACGACCACTTCCATATGAGAACTGGGAATACTTTATCCTCCGTCGAGAGACCCATTTCCAACAATCTCACGACACGACTTCCTTTTCACTACTGGGAACACGTGCGGCAGGAGCTGTGCCCCGTCGACACACTGTGTTCAAGATGCACGAGTTTCAATACTGTATATTTTGGCGTATTCCGTACTAGTACACACACTCACTATCCACTTTATCACATAGACCTGCACATTCAGCTAATTCTGTGATGGAAGCGTAGCGCAAGAGCTGCTTAGTTTGAGCTGCCAGGACGGTTACAGCGCGTATAATTACTCTTTACAACCGCGCTGAGGTGAAAAGCAGCTCGGCGAGCCTGAACATCAGACCTTGAGGTGGATGGGCTGCAGCAGCAAAACAATACGGTGGGTTTCACTCCTCCTGCCAGCTAAGAACGGGAGGCTGAGGTTGTCATAGTCACAGACTCAGAAACCAGACTAAAAAAAAAACGTTTTCTTCAAAGCTGTCCAGTTTGGGTGAGACTGTTCTTAGCCAACAGGAGTGACACAATGTGGTCTTGTGCTGGTTTAGCCCATCCACCTGAAGGTATGATGAGTTGCTTTTCTAAACTGCCTTTTTTTTTCCACCATGGTTGTAAAGATTGATCGTGTTATTATAGAATTCCTATTATCTTGGACAAGTCTGATTGTTTTTCTCTGATCTCTGTTATCGACACGGTGTTTCAGCTGGCAGATTCTGCTCACACAGGATGTACTTTTTATTTGTTTGTTTGTTTTTGCACCACTATAGAGATAAGTGGATAAATGAGCAGATGTGCAGGTTAAGTGACTAATGTGTTCTTTTCAGATATCGGCTTTACGGCCAGTGGAAAAATGAGACGTACAGCAGCCACCCGCTGTTGGTGAAGGTGAAGGCCCAGACAGTGGACAGAGCCAAGTACATCATGAAGTAAGCCGAATTCCCATAATGCACGTTTGCACGTCTTAAAAAGCACCATTAATCATGCTAATCAAACAACCCCCGATCGTAATGAGCAGTAAGTGGCTGCAGGGTGGGAATACACGACGACGCTCTGCTTCTCAGCTCAGCTACCGGGAAGGCAACCCTGAACGCATGCCACTTAGTCCCATCTTAATGCCGCACTTCCTTCAAAAGTGTTTACCTTGCTCTTTGTTTTTGTTAGTGTGTGTGAGAGAAAAATTGAGAGAGAGTTATTACTCCTTGTCCCCTGTGCATATTTGATGAGGTTTTTTAATGAAGCAACAGCTTTGTGGAATTGCTGCATCAGGTCCCTATTCCCCTCTTCAAAATGGCTTGAATAAACGATCTCCGGTCGGGTAATTGACGGCAGGGAGACGTGAAACACGGTCAAGGTAAAACGAGTGCAGATTTTAGTGTCAGAACAGATTTGGGGAAAGAGAGTTAAGAAAGCACAAGGCGAGGATTAAAGGAAGTTGTCAAAACAGCCGGAGGAAGATGTGTGTTTGTGGAAACCCTTGTGTGTACCTGACATTTAAAGACTCGCAGCTTGTCTCTATCGTTTGTGTTAAATGGTGCAAATGCTAGATTTTTGTGACCCACAAAGCCATGTTTTTATAGTTTTTCATCACATTAAATTTGAGATAAACATAAAAATTATAACCGCTAAAAAAAACATGCAAGTGCTCGGAGCTGCGTTCAGTGTAAAACGTGCTGGAGCCAGAAACATGTCTGCGAATAGGTCTTTGTTTTTAACCATTACAAATATGTGGCAACGGATTGCAAATGCTATACTTTGGATCATATTGCAGTTTTGAGGCACGGGTTGGATCGTTTTATTTTTTTTCTTCATGGATCAGGGAAATATAAAAAAACATAAATATTGCTTTATACTGTGTTTATCGCTTCTAGAATTTAAAGAACGCTTCCAGCAAGGACATTTCGCCCTTAAATGAAAACAACGTAAATAACGTTAAATAAAACCTTCAAATCTTCAGTTTTTAAATTAAAGTGCAACTTGTTTATTTTCTGTGTTGTTACAGGCTGTTTTTCATTCGCTGTTGGTCAGAGCAAGAAGTTACTGATTTTTTTTCTTTTCTTTTTTCTTTTCCCTTTTGAACAGTAGTGAATGAAAGAAGAATAAGTGGGCTATGTTGTCTCATCTTGACCTGGAGAAGTGTGTCAAGCTATAAGAATTAGTCCTAATGTTGTGCTAATGGGCGTGAGGAATAAGCTCCAAACATAATATCATACTGGAGCGATGAATCTGTATTTCATACTGTGATGGCTTAATGCCGATATTCCATACGTTTTAAATGTGTGCCAAACCGCAGGGAGGGATCTGTACGTATCACGGATCAATCACAATTCGTTACACCACCAATTATTAACCATTATTTCAAAAGTCTTTAATCGTTCAGTTTTCGCTCAACACTTTGAATTATTTATGTTGACTTGCAAACAATTAAACTCTAAACACGCATATTGCGAGAGTATCGTTACTACCCATGATGAAACTGTCTCTCATGAAGACCATCCCAGGAAAGCAAAACCAAAACTTCCAGTACCTCTGCTTTAGTGAAGGTTATTTAGAGTTACCAGCCTCAGAAATCACCACTTAACAAACAGCACCTCAGATTAGTGACTACTAAAGCTTACAAGGTGTTACAGATCATAAGTAGCAGACACATCTCAATATCAGCTGTTAAAAGGAGATTATTACATATGTTGGAAGCCTTCCGCATCGTTTTACAATGTAGAAAGAAATAAAAATCAGGAAAGAAACCGTGGAATTAGAAGATCCAACCTTCCGACTGGTCTTGGGTCTGTTCATTCATTGGGGAGATAATACTACGCATATCTGAATTCCTCGTGTTTGGTTTAGGTCATTATACTGTATAATGGCCGTAGGTAGACTAATGGCTAACTACTCATTTAGTTGTTAATTATTGTAGTGGGTTTCAGTCCAAATTGCCACATGTTTATTTCTGCTTATATTCTTTGCTTTTCACATAATATGAGTCAGAAAATTGCGATAAATGTGACAGAAATAACGTCTCTAAATGTTAACCATTTCTGACTGCATGTAAGGTGTTTGACTCATTATACTTGAGTGTGTGTGTTATACAAGTGAGTCGTGCTTTGCTTTGTGTTCCGTTGTTAATACACTTGTATTTACCCTAAAATCGCCAAATTATTAAGCTTTATTTTATCTAACATTTAACATGTCACAATTTCTTTCTGATGCAAAACGACCATGGAAAGCAGATGCATGATCCTTTATTTTATAAACATTTGCTGCAATGTTTAAAGCGTAATGATATGGTGAGAGTCAGAGTGCCCACGCTGACCCCTAGACTACCTCAGAACTGGACTGTGGAGTCATGGAAACGGTGGCCCGGTCTGCCGAATCTCGCTTTCTTTTACATCATGTGAATAGCCAGGTGAATGTGCATCACTTACCTTGAAAGGAGATGGCACCACGATTAACTTTTAGGGAAAGGCAGTGAAATCCAAGTATATAAAGGATGTACAAAACATGTAGAGTATCCATCCTAGAATACCTAAAGAGATATGTAATGTAATCTTCGTTCTTGTCTTTCATTTCTTTACTTCATTGCTTTTCTTTGTTTTTCTTCTTCAGTTATCTATCTTTACCTTGTTTTCCTTCCTATGCATTTGTAATTTTAGTTTTATTTAACACTAATAGCTTTCCAGATTTTTTATTTTATTTTTTGCACGGATCATACAGTATACAGTACAGTATGTCCTCAGCTTCAATATATATATATATATATATATATATATATTGCTCAGCTGCGATATATTTATATCGAGAGAGAGAGAGACAGAGGAGGGGGGGGGGGGACAACTTTTTTTTTTCTGCTGTACCGTTTCTTTATTTTTGCTTATTTGTCCTTGTCTGTGGTTTGCCGTTAGTTTTAATCAGAGTTGGCAGACTGCACCTTCCCCTCGAGACGTCAGCCTGGTGTGCGGGCGAAAAAGACACGGTGTTCCAAATGCTGTTTTCACTCCGTTACCTTGTGTGATTTTAGGAGTGAGAGGCATTCTGGGTATCTTGAGGGAAAGATGCTAGTCATTGTTCCACAGAAGAGGGGTAGTTTTCTCACACTAATACTAGGAGCTTGATAACAAACATGCTAATCTAAGACGGCCTAGCAGTTATATAGATCGTAAAAGCAGCAGAAATTATGGTAACGATGATGTCAAATGAAACAAGCCACAACTCAAGCCGTGTAACTCCCACGGAGGTGTAACCGTGTCCCTACAAGGGTTACTGGCCTCAGGCTACGAAGTGATGACAGTCGGGACAAACGTGATAGAGAGGTTTCTGCAAGTTTTGTGCACCGCAGCGATGCTCATAAAGCCTGCCCAATGATGGGGATCAAGACTTGTTTCTGTCACTCTTTCAAACATCCACCTCCTGTGCCCTTTTCATGTGTCATCCCCGCCGGATTTGATGGCTCTCAGTCTCTGGCCAAGAAATATGAAAGTAGAGTCCATCAGTTATCCTGACAGCTCTGCTGTGACCGGAGAGAAATGCTGGCTAACAGAGATTGCTGTGCCCCCATGTGTGTTGTTCTGCCATTGTCACTTGTTACGTTGCTCAGCTAGTATATCTAGCCGGCTTCCCTCTAAATAAAGCAACTCAATTTTTCTGCACGAGCAGAAACACAAATATTGATTGTTTTGCTGAAAGTGCTTCAGTGCGTATGGAGGACTAAACATGACATAATTATAAATAAATAAATGTGTGAATAAATAAGTAAATATAGAAATAAATAAAT